>JAQQAE010011266.1:0-13698 GCA_029823295.1 Pseudamia nigra | reverse complement strand
GGGCTAGCACCACAACACTGGATACGGAGCCTCTGCTGTTGTAAGCTAGCAACATTACGGAGTCGGCTAACAACACCGCAGTGTTGTTAGCCTGACACCCAGGCCACAGCACTGTTAAGGAACAGGCAGCTCTGTAGCAGAGACATCGAGCTACTCGTGGTTAGTATTCGGCCTATTACATCCCGCGGGAGCTTTCACATGTTGTATTGACTGTTTACATCTGGTTGATACTTCACTTCCAGGTATATCTCTTGTGTTACCCGAATTTTTTCCCGTTAGCCGGTTCAAATTTTTGACCAATTTTTTTCTTCGGTACCTGGATTTTTTGTTGCCAGAAGTGTTTGTTAGCTGGAGTACCACTGCAACAAGTTAAGTGAACAAAGCTATACAAGGAAAAGAGCTGCACCTGGGAAAACTCATTAAAATACATTAATCATGACAAATACCTACAAAATGTTTAGGGAGCACAATAATAATTTGGTTGGACAAAATACGGTAGCCATCTGCCTACTGTTGTACATGTCTCATTCTCTTTCTCTCTCTCTTGTTCAATTTAGCCAATACAAGTAACTTCATTTATGTATTTTGTGTGTTTTTTTAATTTCTCAGTGCAGATGTAGTGGCGTTCTTCCCTCCATGGGTCTCTCCAGGTGACCTCCAGTGAACCCAGTCAGTCCTGACTGTATCTATATTCAACTGTCACCAGAAGAACTCTGCATGGTAAGAAGGCATTTTACCCTTCGATTAGTTTGAAGTTGATGTACTCGAGTATGTCAGTTTGATACGGCTTTATACTTCTGCTTCACTGCACTCCGGAGGGTAATATTATACATTTGACTCCACTGCATTTGTCTGGCAGCTTTAGTTCCTTTTCAGAGTTCTGGTTTTCATATGTAAATGTATGTGTATGTATTGTATGTGTTGATGATGATCACAGGAGCTAAATGGTCACAGAATTGCTGTAATTTAAAAGTTCTGGATTCAGGATTTAGGATGATAGAAGAAAATGAGAAAATAATAATGATACTGATGTGTGTTTTCTGTAAAACTAAGCAGAGAGAGGTACTGTTCAAAACACGCAATATGAAAGGCACAACTTTTTGTATTTTTGTGACACTGTTTGGGTTGAAAAATTCAAAATGAGTAATTTGCATATATTTCTTGATATCTAAGCAAGTAGGCTCAAACAGAAATTCCAAACCACATTGCTAACCACAAAGGCTGAGTCAGGAATCCCACTAATGATAGGTAGTTTAGCTCGATGGACAGCTCCATAGTCTGTTAATGGTAGATAGGTCAGCACCATGGACAGTGCTGAGTGAGTACCGTAATCCTATTAATGAGCAAAATAGTCAAGTAAATGAATACAAACAAGAAAATGACACACAAAAAAACAAAAAAATATCCTTGAAATGACCCAAAATTCACAGAAATTAATAAAATAATTTTAAAAGTGAATAAAAATAAACAGAAAAATTAACCAAATAATCTGAACAAAACATCACATAATAACTAAATTGGTGTGAACATGTTTTCTAACTAAAATATGTGTCATACATCATATGATACATAAAGCGTTATAATATTTTTTGTGGCTCTAGACACTATTTTATTTCTTCTTTAGATTGTAAAGGTCTCCGACCCCTGTTCTAACCCAAATAAAGAGGCAGTACACTACAAATATTCAGCAAATTATTAATGGATATTGTGTGTGCCCTTATCTAAAATCTGACCTTTATATTATTAAGTACATTCTCCAAACTCTGGAACCCATCCCAAACAGCTGATGAAATATGCTATTGATGGATGCTGATGCCGGACTAAACATAAAGTCCAGCAGCCGTGCTTGCAGTACACTCTGCACTATCCATCGCTGTGAATGCACGCTAAATTTAGCTTGGCTATATTTAGAGCATCGCCCTCGATAAAACACATGAATGCAGCAAGATGAAAGCTCTGATTTTCTGCTCATTTTGGCTTCAGATGCACATATACATATTGAGTTTTATGCTCACACTATAATTCCATGTACAGATACAGGCACTGGCAGAAATGACATGATACAACACTTGTGATCATTCTACTTATTATAGATGTAGGTACAAAACTCATGTCAAAATGGACCGTCTTGCATAAAACCAATTTGTATAACATAAGATTACAGGCATATGATACAGATTAACATTATACAGTAACATCAATGGTCAAAAATGTTAAAAGATAAATATTACAATAAATTACAATGTAAAATCATTAATTATTTTTACAGTTTAAAGCCTGATTTTTGGTTCAGGGTGACATTTAAAGAAACCAGATGGGCATCTGAACTTTCAAACGATCTGTGATAGATGCATCAAGTTGAAAATGACTTAAAAAATGCAGCAAGCTAAATATGACGTAATAGACAGAAGAGAAAAATCGTGTTAAAAAGCAACTCTATAAAAGAATAATAATGCATAAAATAAACAAATTGATTTTCATTCAGTTTAGTTGGTTATTTTGTTCATTCATTAAACTAGTTGATTTTTTTTACCATGTTGTTGATGCATTTGTTCCCTTTTACTCAACTTCTTGCATATTTAGTTTTTGTTCAGTCTCTGTTTATTTTGTTCATTTTGTTAACCTGCATTTTCAAACATTTTGTTGCTTATTTTGTGGATTTTTTGGTTTTGAAGATTTTCTTTGTTATTTTGTTATTTTGTTCATTTTTTATTGATGTTGGTTATTATGTTTCATGTTTTCTTATTTTGTTGTCCTTTTGTTCATTTTGGTGATTATTTTTGTGAATGTTTGTTTATTTGGTTGCTTAGTTTTTACTTCAATTTAATTTCCTTGATTATTTAGTTCCTTTTCTAAATGTAATTGATTATTATTATTATTATTATTATTATTATTATTATTATTATTGTTATTGTTGTTGTTATTGTTGTTGTTATATTTTAATTTGAGCCTTTTTTACTCCTAATCACTGCAGTGCAGCAAGATAGTCCAATGGTAGTCCATACTCAAGAACATGTAAAGGAGTAAATATACTTGAAGTGCTACCCATGTCTGTATTTAATCACTATGCTTAAGCAAAACTGCCCAAAATGATCCCCTCAAATGTGAGGATTTGTCATTAAATGTTTTATTTTAAATCTATCATACAATATTATTTCGAGCTTCATGGGCTCATCATAGCACTTGTAATTTCCTTTTTTCATTCTATGCGCACTTAACAGGAGATAATTGTCACTAAAATGTAATTACACCCTGAATGCAATGACGGCATGGGTATAATTTTATTTTTCCTGACCTCAGAGCTGACTTCACGTGAGTCTTATTGTCCTGTACTGATTTGCATTCCTGTCAAGGACAGCTACCATCTGCATGTATCCAATGCACACTGGGATCTGTGTCCCCTTCATTTCATTTTGGCCTGACCATTCATCCATTTACACATCCATCTGTCCACCTATTTGTATCTACACTTCCTCCCTTTTCTTTCTCCAAGTGCCCCCTCTCTCTGTCTCTCTACCCCCTCTTATCCTCTTGTTAGAGCTGCTGAATTATTTAACATGAGACAGGAGGCTGTGCTGCTGAGCCAGGAGGAGACAGACTGAGATGTACTAGATAGAGAGAGGGATGGAAATGAGCGAGGGAGAAAGAGATGAAGAGAGAAGGGGATGTATGGAGGTGTTGGACGCTGCAGGAAGTCGTGAGTCAGCAGTGACAGATAGAAACGGTGGGAGGGAAGAAAGAGGGAGTTCATAGATAGCTTTAAGTGATACGGCAAGGAGAGTGGCGTCAAATGCCTCCCGGCGCGTCTCTGTCCATGGATGTGTGTGCATGCGCGTATCGATTGAACAGGGAAGGTCATGGAGCTGAGAGGAGATTAGCAAACTAGACTCTGAGCACGGGAGCACGGTGGAAGAGCGAACGCATCCACTGAATAGCAGCCTGACGCTACACTGAAAAAAAAATAGACAGGACGGAGAACGAGAGGAGCAGCCACACAGTATGGGGGAGAACTATATGTACCAGAGGCTTCCCTACACCAGAGGAGAGGAGGAAGAGGAGGAGAGGGAGGAGGAGGATGAAGACGAGAGAGACAGAAGGAGGAGAGGAAGTGCTGGAGGACAAATGGTAAAGTCTGAAGATGTGTAGACATGCAGTGATTATCTTACTGTGGATGTAATTACTGTGCGGTGTATGGTGCTTCATATGTGTGGGCAGAATGAATATGTTGAGGAGGTTTTGAGTGGGTGTGTGTGTCAATGTGCAAAGTATGTTTGGGGGTGGAGAGAAGGCCAAAAGAGTGTCGACATCATGTTTGTCTGGTTTGGTTATTTTCAATCAGGGCTGGGGAATATACAATGCATTTTCCCTCTGGAGACCCATTAAGCAGAACAGAAATTAAAAATGCATCCTGCTTCTTGTGAAATATTAGTCATAAATATGCTCCTGTGAACACTCAGTATACATCATTACTGTTTGTAAATAAAACTATGGCTATTTTTTTTAAAACTCTAAACTACAACTAAATGAAAGAAAGTTCAATTGTCTTTTGAACTGTACATGTAGTCATCCATGCACATAAATGAAGATTATATGTTGCGGTTATATTCCTTTGCCCTGTTTGCAGTTAGAGTGTGTTCAATCAGCCGTGGTTGCTAGAAATCTGTCAATAAACGCAGGCACCAAATTCCTTTGATTGTCACCAAATAGCAGTGATTTTTCAATGCACTTACTTGTTGAAAGCAGTAGTACCCCGTCTCAAAAGGTGATAAGATGGAGACATTCAAGTGATCAATAACCATGGCATCCATCCATCCATTTTCTACCCCTTAATCCTCGTGCGGGTCGGGGGAGGGCGGTGCTGGAGCCTATCCCAGCTGACTTGAGCGAAGGCAGGGTACACCCTGGATGAGTCGCCAGTTTATCGCAGGGCTGTAACATAGAGACAGACAACCATGATTAACCACAGCAGGCTACAAACTAGAAAGCACTCAGAGAGTGCAGACCTCCGCCAAGGCAGCTCAGTTCCTCTTCTTAGTGAAAACCTACAATTAGCATTTGGAATCACATGCATATCATTACTATTATAATGGTGGTTTTCTTCTAGATCTAGCGCTGTAAATGTTGAAGATATGTCAAATCTGTGCGCACGTTACTACATCAGCAGACTTTCCACTCCAATTTGGTGTCAGTTTCATGTCTGTAGCTTTATTTACTACATTACAGTAGCTATTTTTCCTCAAACCCTGTACGTATAAGTATTCTGGATCACTATATTCAGAATGTTGCCTATATCTGGATCAGACTTTATGGTTTGATAGAATCTATTGTGGTCTTATCCTATGTTTTTTTGACTAAATTCTCTGGGTGTTTTTTGTGGCGTTGCAAGGACAAATGTTGAATTTGGCCCTACTGTATCTCACAATGGTGAAGAATCCTTTAAAAATCTTCTGGATCCAGACAATGATCCTATTTCACTACCACAATCTAATCAATTGGCCCTTGTGCCATTTCTGAGCTCCCCTGAAAAATGTCATCCAAATCCATTCATAACTTTTTGATATGTTGGGAACAAACAGATAATTGAACTAGTGCTGGCGAAACATAACCTCCCTGGAAGAGCTAACCGGGTATGAGGACACAGATGATAGGGACACATAATCGTGAAACCAGTATACACCTTTTTGGATGATAAGTAATACTTCTTCTTCATCTGCAATGAAAGTAGTCACTTATCGCCATAAGATGGAGATAACAAATGGTAAACAATGGTGCTCACGAGTTCTAAGAACCAACGGTGACCTTTGAAGACCTTCCCGGCGCAACAAAAACTCAAAATGCCACCTGCTTCTTTTAAAATATTCACTGTGAATATGTTCTGTAGTCATATACACCTTATTGTTCTAAAAAGGAAAACACTTGTTGAATCATGTTCATCTTGAGTCCACGTAGACACAAGATCTGTTGAATAATCTGTAATAATTCACATAAACCAGGATTACATTTTTTGCCAATATTGCCCAGGTCTAGTTTCAATAAATAATTCTACAGTATATAGGCTGAGATAAGAGACTGCAAAGAACAGTGGTCATGACTTCCCAGGACCATAGGTGGCCTCTTCAGATATGTCATTTTGTGTAAACAAATAGTCAAAAACATGGCAAAACTAATTATTAAAACAAAATATCACTTGTTAAGATGTTGGGCTTGAATTTTGCTAAATAGGCCTCAGTACGTAGTTTTGTTCCCTCATGTTTTAAAATGAAAATAAAAATCCTTGAGACCTTGCATATTTGATTTCTTTTCATTTTAATTGTCTTAGCTATCAGAGCACCCAAACCTCCACCAAGGCCAATAATGTTATTTCTATCATTGAGGCTGCGTGGTCACTCCTCATTTATTAGACCCTTTATTTAACCAGGTGAAATCTTCATTGAGGTTAAAGCCTTTTTCCCAAGAGAACTGCAAACAATGATAAAGACACAACAAACCAACCTCATGTATTACAAATGAATAAATACAATATCTATATAGAGCAAAAAAATGCCAAATTATGAAGGACAATTCCAAAGAGTAACTCCAGTGTCTGCTTCGAGGCCATTACTCTCACCAAGAGGACTGTTCTCTGGATCCTTTAAAATAGACTCAAACCCTCCTAAGCTGATGAGCTCTGACAGTTTCAGGTCCTTCTGTAAACGTAAGGCAAGGGCTAAGGATATATGCCTTAAGATTTTTGTGCAGATCCTTAAAAAAAGGAAAACCTGGAGTCAGAACAGGTAAAAAAGAACTAGTGGTACAAACCATAAAAAGGAGTCAGAGGTCACAAGTTGTGGTTTGTTTGTGTTCTAATATTTTAGAATCAGAAAAGCAGAACATTGACCACAGTGTTGGTACAGCACCAGCAAACTATGCATTCTGGGCATTTTTCTCCTTTTCTCTGTTGGTTTCAGTGGTTAGATTACTATTTTTAACCTGACTGCCCTTCAGTGTTAAACTAATATGTGAAACCATTCCAGAGTCTGCTGCTTTTTATTGATCGCCTCTATAATTTAAGAGGTTTGCCCTTGGCCTGTGCCCGTGTTTAATGTGAATCACCGGGGTTATTTTTGCAAAACAATGCTTCACCCACATAGCATCCTTATGGAGGTGAAAGGTCTTATGTGGCAATGATGATGCTGAATCACAGTGTCTCATAAAAGATTTGTTTTACAGCCTCTATTATCATGTTGTAATAAACATAGTTTGGCTATTGAGGATTTTAAAATACCTTGAAAAGCAATAATGGAAACCCTGTGTTAGTGTCATTAGCCTTTCATCAGTAGCTTGTGAAGGAAACAGCAGCTTCTTCTCGTCTTTGCCCATTTACAGGATCCATTAGTGTGCATTTAAGACCAGAGCTATTTATACAGTACATGTTTTAACCAGTTTTCATTTTCCAACAACAGACTGTCATAATCAGTATCTGCAAAATCTGAAAAAGTATCTGCCCCTTCCACATTTCTTACTTTTTGCATATTTATATTTTTAATTTAGTAGTCAGGTTGTTTGTTTCTTTTTATTTCCCTTAGTTATTTTCTAGTTTAGGCCTGATTTTGTTATATTAATTTCATTTTCTTTGGCACTACCACCATACCCTCACTCTCGCCCACTCATTGTGTATTAATTTAGTTTGTTGAAACCTGTGTTATTTAAAACAACCAACTCCTTTTGCTGTCACAGACGCTGTGACTTGTTGGTTATTTGATTGTTTTTGTATTATCCCTATTTTTATTACACATTATGTTTTGTGTTTGAAATTAGATCGTAACACACACTGAAATGTTTCAGATCATACAAATTTTAATAGTACTAGACAAAGATTCTTGACTAAGTACAAAATGGAGTTTTACTATTAAGGGAAACAGCTTTTCACACAGGGCCAGGTAGGTTTGGATAACTTTTTTCTCCTTAGCAAATGAAGTCATCATTTAAAAACTACATTTTATACTTACGCAAATTATTTTTGTGTAAAATGAATATATATATATGTATGATCTGAAACATGATTAATAAGTGGAAAATGGAATCATGGAGGGGGCAAATACTTTTTTACAGCACTGTATGTACTGTAAAAGTCATACACATGTACTGTGTGTGTGCAGATGCAGTGTGAGGAGGGGACAGAGTGGCTACTGGAGTTGCTGACAGACGTACAGCTGCAGCAGTACTTCCTGCGGATTCGTGATGAGCTCAATGTCACACGACTCTCCCACTTTGATTATGTCAAGAATGAAGACTTGGAGAAGATTGGCATGGGGCGCCCAGGTGGGTCTTATTTCCTCCAGCTGCTGGTTGTAATACTCATCATGGATTCAAACAGGACAATGATAAAGTTTATGTAAAACAGCTACCTTTCAAACTACTACATAGTATCATACAATAATGTATAAATTATTCCTGTGTAATCCCCAGATTTTTCTTATTTACAACTACCTGGTGCTCTTTTCAGATACATTTATTTTTATGCAAATTATTTTTTTTTTAGATTTTCACTGCCTGGTTCTAGTTGCAACATGATGTGCATATTGGATTGCTGTTGGCGAAAGTTGAATTTCTGCACTAGTAGACACAAGGGTAGACAATATACTATATAGTATATTATCTTCTATTAAAATGTTTTGGTCCACAGTGACTATACTTGTAGACTGACCTGCAGCTCTTTTAAAAATCCATCTTTCTTTTTGTATCTTCTAAAATTTATTTCAGGTCAGAGAAGGCTGTGGGAAGCCGTCAAGAGACGACGAGCCCTTTATAAACGAAAGTCCTGGATGAGCAAGGTGCCTAAGGTTCATAAAAAGCACACAAATCCTGCAACTCTTCACTTGATTGTGCATGGAACAGGTGCTATTTCGGCAATTACACAGCAATGCTTTCTATTTCTGGACATGCAGGTGTTTCCAGTGAAGCGACCAGATTCCGACACCCAGCAGCCTCACTCCCAGGGTGCATCGTCGAGTGCCGTCCCGGCCAGTAGCGAGTCCAGCGCCTCGCTCACCTGCCTGATCAGAGAGACAGAGCTGCAGCTGTTTGAGCGTCTGGGTGACGGCACATTTGGAGTGGTGCGAAGAGGAGAGTGGACCGGTCCTAACGGCAGAGTGGTGAGACACATGCAGTAGATACCAGTAGACTGTGAATTTGTTTGCACCATGTATGAAAAATATATAATAATCAACATAACACCTTATTTTTTAGGTGAGAACCCAAATCAGTGTAGACGTTCAGCTTGTTTGTCTACAAATCCAGGCTGAAATTCTTTAACAGTCAGGTTTGTTGAACCGAAATAGTCACTACTACTAAAAACCTAGTGGAAGGTAATTAATACTTGTCAGCAAGCGTAGACAAAACAACCATGATACAAAATAAATCATTCATAAGGAATGGTTATAAGGAGTCCTACCCGTAGCAGGGCCACATGTCATGAGTTTATATGACAAAACGAGAATATAGAAGAAATGTTATTTTATTTTATTGTTTGCAGTTGTTGCTGTTATTTATTTAGCTTAATTCAGGAAGAGGGTTGGAAGGTGATGATTTCTTTGGATGTGAGGAGTAGATGAGGTGGGCATGTGCACTGCAGCAGAGATAGAATGAATAAACATGGTCATTGTTTTGAAGGGCACCATTTTGGGTGAAATTGCGAATGACTAGACAAAAAAGCTCAACCCACCTCTAACGTGTCACTTTGCCCGAGCTAAGCAAAGCTCAGTTTTACAAAACAGTAAGTATTTTGGCATGAATCTGCCTGATTTCAGTCCTGAAATTAAATTCTGTTCATGCAGATTTGGCTTCCTGATCAGCACACAGTGCTCCTGCTTTAAATTTATTTGACTGGCCAAGAAATGTTAAAGTGATGACAAGGTAATACCTGCTGTCGGTGAGTTTTTACCTTTCAATCCCAAGTGTACAGATGATAGCCAATCATGGCTGGTTTGTACAGTAATAAAATATAATCATTAATAAACAAACAAAAGAGGCACAATATTACAACCAAAAGCAGACAGTGTATTTATTTAACATTCTTATACCTGTAAAAAAAAATAAAAGTGGGGAGCTCTAACACTACCATATTCTCCAGCAGCCACATGAACAACCCTGTCTGCTGCAGTGTAAGCTGCCTGCACTGCAGATATTTCTGCTTTCAGTTTTGTTTACCAGCCTCATGATATAATCACTTGCTGAAACCAGTGCTCACTATTGTTCATTCTACTGTATTTAAAAACCTGGCCTGGGTCAAAGACTGTAAATTAGTTGAAGCTAGATGTCCCACATACATGTGTGGCAGTGTTGTATGTATTGTCACTGTAAAATATAAAATAAAATACAGAAAAATGCTGTGAACTGATTTCAGAGTGATATTCAGCAAGCCTGTCATTATAAAAGGGAATCAAGTGCAGCAGCATGAAAGGAATATGTAAACCTAAAATACACGATGTATGTACTGATTTACAGACCCAACCACTGCACTTCCTGTCTTTCAATAATGAATATGTTGGCTTTATTTGCGAGCAGATTTACGTTATGTGTTAAAATGCATGTTATTTTCTTGTTTGCTTGTTTGTATGCATAGTTGTCCGTGGCTGTCAAGTGTCTGAAGGCTGGCGTCTTGGAGTCAGATGGGCTGGATGATTTTATTAGAGAAGTGAACGCCATGCATTCGCTGAACCACCAGAACCTGATCCGCCTGCACGGGATCGTCCTCACACAGCCCATGAAGATGGTAAGGGACACGAGCAAGTACATGCATGGAAATGAACACAGCTATAATGTACTGAGTTGAATACTGCACTTCTATGTTCTGTCTGTATGTAGGTGACTGAGCTGGCTCCTCTGGGATCTCTGCTGGATCGTCTCCGAAAGCGTCAGGGTCACATCCTCATCTCTTCTCTGTGTAACTATGCTGTGCAGGTCAGAGAAAAAAATGCAAAAGGAAGTAAAAGTGTTACACCATTTCCTTTTTCTTTAATTTCATCACATCCATTGTGTCAGTCAGGGGCCTTAGCGATCACTTTTGGTTTTGAGTCAAGGTTTGGGTGCCTCCTTCAATATTTAAGGGACCCAGAATAGTTTTCAAACATTTACATTTCCAAGAATTAGTCTAGAGCTCCAAAAATTCGTCATCTGACTTTGCTCATATGAGAATACAGCCTTTTAAAAATTCTTCTCACAAAATAAGTTTCACTTCAAAACACAACAGAATCATGAGTATACCATAACTGTTGAAGAGGCCTAAGGAAAGCAGTAGAAATATATTAAAGGAGACATACTGTGAAAAATAAGGTATCATGCATGTCCCTAATATTAATATTATTAAGAAAATTATCAAAAATGAATAAAATTCTTACCATGATTAACAAGTGATCAAATTGAAGATAATTAACACAAATTATTTTATAAAACAACACATTGATCAAATATGATCAAAAATGTACAAAATGACAAACAAAATAAATATTTTTCATTCAAAATAATAGTAATAATAATAATAATAATACATTTTATTTAAGGGTGGCTTTCATGACACTCAAGGTCACCTTACAATTTACAACAGAATGAAACACATTAAAACAGTGTTAAAGTGCAACAAACAGAACAAGCAGTACAACAGACAGTGCAAATGTCATGTCTGGCTGCTCTAAACAAATCTTAGAGAATCAGAAATTCTCACTTAAAGGAGAAAAAAGAAAGCATTTCAGATAACTGGTTTGGATTCCTGGATATTTGTGATGTCACCAATAGTCATCAGTTAGTCCCTCCTGTCAAATCTGCCATAAGCACTAAACCTACCTGAAAACCTGAAATAAGGTGCCAGGGAGTCTATGTAATAGAGTCCATGGCACGGACAGGAAGTGGGTTTGGAAAAGCAGCTCATTTGCATTTAAAGCTACGCACAGTGAAACAGCCTGTGTGATACAGGGCTGAAAACAAAGAGTATTCAGACACTGTAGAATGAAGGATAACTTGTATCTTAAGCTGGAATATGAAATACACATTCAAGAGACATGTAATAATTAAAATAACTCATTACAATATGCCGCCTTTAAGCTTTCATAGTAAATTTCAGCCATATTGTCCTTTGCATATTCTCTGAATCCAGTAATCTAGTCTCATTGTGCAGTTTACATTTTTGCCTTCAGCCTGCGTTTGTATCTGTGGCTGTAGGTGGCGTGCGGTATGGCCTACTTGGAGCAGAAACGTTTCCTTCACAGAGACCTCGCTGCCCGTAACGTCCTCTTGTCTACCAACGAGACGGTGAAGATCGGAGACTTTGGCCTGATGAGAGCGCTGCCTACGCATACCGACCAATACATCATGGAGGAGGGACATAAAATCCCGTTCCCATGGTGAGAAGAGGAATGAACATGACCTCTAAAATTCAGTCTACTGTGGTTTTTCTTTGTGTTTCTATCATCACCTTTGTTTTCCTGCAGGTGTGCTCCAGAATCGCTGAAGTCTCGTACTTTTTCACATGCATCTGATACCTGGATGTTTGGGGTCACCCTATGGGAGATGTTTACCCATGGACAAGAACCATGGCTTGGTCTTAATGGAAGTCAGGTGAATGCATACTCTGCGTCAAAACCACTGAAAGCTCCATCAAAAACTAAATGTTGTAGAAATATTAGTAGCATATTCTTGGCTTTTGATTATTAATGGACGTGTGCAGATTCTTCACAAAGTCGATGTGGAGGCCGAGAGGCTGTGCAAACCAGATGACTGTCCTCAGGATATTTACAACGTCATGCTGCAGTGTTGGAGCCCAAAACCCGAAGACAGGCCGACTTTTATTGCGCTCAGAGACTTCCTGCTTGAGGTACCACGCTAGTTTTAATTCGAGGCTGCATGACTCTTTTTAAAAGTCATATTGTGATCACTGTGGCTAATGCTGTGATTTTTGAATTGCTAAGTTACGACAGAAAGTGGACAAATGCACAAACTATGGCAGAGTTCAGTGTTACTGAATCCAAACTGTCACCACACCAGTGGTCATGGCAAAGTTAACAAAATAAATAAAAATAAACAAAAATGAATAAAAACAAACAGACAAGATTAGAATGTGAAGAAAATTACTAAAATGATCAGCAATTTAACAAAAAAGGAAAAAAAATAATCACCAAAAAATTATGGGAGATAATTAACAAAAAATGAACAAAAAAGAATAAAATTATTTGAAAAAACAGCAAAAGTTATTGAAAAAAATCAAAAAAGCATTCACAATCACCAACAAATTCATCAAATATGATCAAAAATGTAAAAAATGACCAACAAAATGAACATTTTTTATAAAAAATCAACACAATGAACAAAAATGAAAAATTTACAATTATATCACCCTAATATTTCTGTACCTTTAAATGAGCATTTGAGGTTATGTAGTTGCACAGACTAATACTGTATATAATATGTTGATTGTGATTCAGTGAACTGTGCAGCTCTAGTGTATTTGAATCTGTATTTACATCAGATAATCATATTAATTTTGGTTACATTGCTGTATTGTTTTGTGCTTTGTCATGTCCTGTACCATGCATTCACTTGTAATTGCCAGATGTGATACGGCAGTGGTCCCCAACCTTTTTTGCGCCATGGACCGGTTTAATGTCAGACAATATTTTCGCGGACCGGCCTTTAAGGTGTGACGGATAAATGACTTGCACAACCTGA
>JAQQAE010011265.1:0-13698 GCA_029823295.1 Pseudamia nigra | reverse complement strand
GCCATCTGGTGGATGCATGACGCAAGTGCGCCTTATAATCCGGTGCGCCTTATGTATGGAAAAAAATTAAAAATGTGCCATTTTTGGATGGTGCGCCTTATAATCCGGTGCGCCTTATAGTGCGGAAAATACGGTATACGGGAAGACTGAATATTTCAAATTTTATCAGTTCTGTGCAAGATCCTTAAAGTGCAACATCTGCTATGACAAAAGGAGCTCTACTCATAAGTTTTTGCCTAAAGAAGACCTGGAATACTACTGAATACAACTAAACCTAACATGTTAGCTGAAACTGGTCTGCTGTTTCCCCTGCTGTGCTCAGCTCTTCTCTTCCCACTGACCTTCTCCTGCAGTTTGCCCTGCAGCTCTCCGAGCTCCCTGCTGTTCTTTTCTCGCTCCTGCTGAAGTGATGCCTGCTGCACCTGCGCCGACTGCCGCAGAGATGACAGCTCCGCCTCCTTCTCACTCACAGATCGCATCAGACGCTCCTTCTCTGCCTGCAGAGCTGTCATAGAGCTGTTCAACTGTGATGATGTCTGAGACAGAGAAACAGGAAAAAAGGAAGCCAGAAAACACAGATGGCTGAGAGTGTCTAAAGGGAAATCCTGTACAGTAATGTGTGACACAGAATAATTCTGCATATTAAGTGACAGTGAATTAACTGAAGATCAGGGATTTTGCTGCAATCTCACTCTGCAGGTGCACACTTACTTGCTCGGTGTTCTGCAGTGTTGCCTTCATGCGCATCACTTCTGCCATTTTCTCTTCCAGCTCTCTCTTCAGTTTCTCCATCTCAAACTTCTGCTCCTCTAGCTGCAGTGACAAAGACATCATCGCAAATGCATGTAGACTGGACTAATACCTAGAGAACTTCAAGAGCCCCTTTTACAAATCCCTGTTCTAAGTATAATGTTGCACATTTATTTTGCCTCACTGTTGCATGCAAACTAAAGAGACAGAATGGAAAGTATTCTATGAGGTTTTTCAAAACAATGGAAAGAAATGACAATATATTAAAGCTTTATTCTTGTGTTTAGTTGACAGGTACAACCAACATTACTAATGATATGTTTTAAAGTATTTGTAAAATATAAGACAGAAAGGTTACATATTACAGCTCTACTGTGGGAACATAAGTCATAGAGTGGGGCTGATGTTTTTTTTAAAAAGGGATGCTGGTCATTTCAGGAAAGAAGTGTAAGATGTACATGTGATATTTGTGCAGCATTTCCATCTAACCTATCAAGACACCCATCAATCCATTTCTACCCCTTAATCCTCGTCACAACCATTCATGCTCACATTCATGCCTATGGACAATTTAGAGTCACCAATTCACCTAACCCCCTAGTGCATGTTTTTGGTTGTGGGAGGAAGCCGGAGTACCCAGAGAGAACCCACGCAGACACGGGGAGAACATGCAAACTCCACACAGAAAGGCCCCACCACCCGGTGTTGTGATCGAACCCAGGACCTTCTAGCTGTGAGGCACGAGTGCTACCCACTGCACAAAGGTTACATATTATCCTTGTCGCCCCCTATCAAGACACAACAGTCAAAAATGTCCATAGGTTGGTTTGACACATGTACAGCGGAGGTTAAAATTATTAGTCCCAATGAAAATATGATTATTTTCAAAATGTTTCCCATGTTTCTCACTCCAGTTCTGAATACTTGAAACACTTTTTTGATAACTCTGTATCCTTCTCTCAGATCTAGACTCATTCCTTTTGGTTTTGGCATGATGCTTTTACAAATGATGCCTCAAATCTTTCCTGAAATGAATATTGAACAAATGTTCAGTTTTAACTTCAAAATAATCATGCAAATCTGACACAGTGAGGAGTCTTCTTAATGGCAGTATATCTGGATATCTGTCTAAAAATATTTTAAAAAGGTTAAAGGTATTTAAAAGAAAACTGACAATCAACTAACCTTCATGTCAGCTTCCTGTTTGATCCGATCCACCTCAAATGACAGCTGCTGTTTGGTCCTCTCCACCTCTTCCTGGGTCTGCTGCGTCGCTGACAGCATCTTCACAGTGTCTGCACTCTGTCAGCACATTAACACCTTTAGTGGTACCACACACAAAGTGCTGCTGACATCTAATTCAAAACAAACACCCCTAACACTGGACTCTAGTCTGTCTGTACCTTCCGCAGTAGTTCTGCATGGCTGGCCACCAGCTCTGTGTGCTTCTCTTTCAGTTTATTGTACCGCTGCTCAGTGGCTTGGGCTCTTTCTGTTCAGAGGAGAGAGATGACAGCATTAATATATGGCCTGAACTATAATGGCCATATATTAATACAGAGTCTTAACTTTATGACTTACTTTCTGCCTCAATAAATGTGGACTCTAAGCTTTCATGTTGTGCGTTTCGGCGACGTGTGGCCTCCAGTTCCATGCGCAGCTGTTCATTTTCTACAAGTGCTCGCTGTTTCTGGGCCCGCTGTTCTTCTAGCTCTGCTTCCAAACTGTTAATCTGGGACTTGAGCTGGGTGATATATCGCTGAGCCTTCACAAGAGGAAAGCAAGAATCAGCATGTGATTTTACAAAATTCAACAATAATCATTATTCCTTCACAAACACACCTTACATTTGGAAATCTTTCAGTGACCTAAAAATCTTCCCTGGACACCCTCATTGCTTCTTTTTCTGAGACTACTTGTCACATTCCAGATATCAGGAGAAACATTTACATCCGCCTAACATATGACCCAGATACATAACAGTGCCATGTAGCATCCCACCTCCTGTTTTGACCCCCCCCCCCTCAAAAAAAAGAGATGAAACCTAAAACAACAGTTTACTAGTCATTACCTCTGCCTTGACTCTCTCCAGCTCTGCTCTTAACAACTCAAGGTCCCTCTTCAAGCTTTCAATCTGGAGATCCCTGCCAGGTAAAAATTGCATGGTCACAGTGTGCGGACACAGACAAAAACTGAAACTCATGTCTACTTTACGACAGAAACCATTCCAACTCACCTGTCATCAAAGCCTCCGTTTGGAGGTCCAAACGCCTGATCAAATATGTCCAGTTGCTGAAAGTGAAAATAGACATTGAATTATGTTGGTTTACTGATGTGTGCAAGTTCATATGCCATCTACATGATTTTGACATACCTGCGGCTGTGCCTGGATGCTGGTTGTTGGGACGTCGCCAACCTCAATAAGTGGCTCAGGCTCATCATCGTCATCATCTTGCTGCTCTGGTTCATCCTCATCGGGAATAACCACCACTGGTTTCACATGCTTGGCGAGTGAAGCTGCATGCAGGAAGTTAGGTGGAGACTGTTAAGAAAACAGACAAAGACAGATTAAAACTAAACAGTACATTTATTGGGCGAGGTAGGAATATGTCTTAGTGGTCGTCTTTAGAAAAACTCATGTAAAATCTTTCTTTTGTGTACATAATATTCCCGTTTACCCACTTTAAATGTATCAAATTATCAGTAACAGCATTAGTCAGAGGATTGACATCTAAGATGAAGACTGACTCAGCACAGACATCTCCCCCATCGCTCTGTGTTCTTACATCGGGCAGCTTGGGAATCTGGATCAGTCTCTTGAAGTAGAGCATGTCTCTGGCTTTATTGAAGAATGTCTTAAGGCTGAGGGACAAACAATAACAAATTGTCACTCATATAATATCAACTTACAAAATACATCATGTATAACATCTATCAGGCAGTATTATACAAGTAAATGGATATGGACAGCTTTTGTGTGCTTAATTGGAGTTCATGGTGTGACAAGACTATCTAAAACATAAACCTGTAAAACTATTACATTAAATGTTCCACATGTGATTCAAATGCAAAGTTATTGTCAACTCCAATGCCGAGGATTCTCCATGTCAACCAGCATTTAAAATATACTTAAATCTGTGACAAGTTAAAAACTCCAAAGAGTGGGAAACAGGAAGCAGCAATGGACAAATTTGCATTTGTGATGCCTTGACTGGGTGAGGCAGGATTATGTTGCAGACTTCCCTTGGTGAAATAATGGCTCTGTCTCTTTTTGATGTATCCAGCCTGAGGCCTCGGATGACCTACCTGTGGAACTGGTCGTGGAAACGATCACGGTGTCCTTGTAAAGTGTCAGCAGGGAGACCTGAAATCATAACATGTACAAAAAAGAAATTTTTAAAGAATATTGACAATTTTCTGAAATTCAAATGATTTAGATAAGAGATATAATATGTATGTAGTAACTCTTCTTACAGGCGTGCAGTTTGAATAACAGCTTGACAGTGAAGTGGTAGAGGTGACTACAGTCTTGGATAACTTGGATGAGTGGAGCCAAGCGACACTGGCCAGATGTTAGAGTAGAGATGGCAATTGATGTGTTGAGCTGTCGAATAACTGGAAGATATCAGAGACAGATAAAGAGGTTATATTAGTGCTGTATGTCCTGCATGAATGGGTCACTGGGGATGAATAAGTCTAGTCCTTACTGAACAAGCAGTTAAAATTAATTTAAAGATGCTTCAAATATAGAATATATAGACATTAGATTATTGTAAAGATCCTGAGGAGAACAATGTGCAGAGTTAAGTAAAGTGCACACTTCCCTGGTGAGGCAGTTTCTGTTGCAGAGTTAGTTTTCACACCTGTTCTCTGGTTACTTGGGCACAAAGCCAACAACTGAAGTAGTGACAGGACATGCTTTGTAGAACATGCCAAACATTTCATAGACATAGTATGTAATCCACCTATAAGTGGATGAGGAAATATCACGTGAGGAAAAAAAGAATGTCATTAGGAATGTTATTAGTGCAAACGTTCAAGTGAGATTTGCTCTAATTACACTGACTGATGTATCACGTGGCAGGTGGGAAATTTGTTTATGGAGTTCAGACTTAACTCCGACTCCTCCCTGCAGCACTGAGAGGAACATACCATTACAGTGAAAGCAGAGGAAATTGACTTAATCTGCTGTAATTGCAGGCATTTCCTCATCATTTAAGACAAACTACAAGCACAAACAGGAAAGCATGATATTCAACTTCTAGGCCAAATGACTTAAGTCTACTACAGGACAAAACAGTAAACTTCTCTTGATTGGTGCTTGGCTTTTTGTGCATAAATAGATAATGCCAACAGGCTACAGCCCTCTGCTGTGCATCTCAGGTTTCTCTTCCTTGGAGGACTAGGACAGGGGAAAGGCAGGAGTTTTTTTTTCACCTGTCTCCGCCAGCCTCAACTCGGTGTCCATGTAATCGAACACCTCCACTGTGAGCTGGAACCTGCAGGAGAGAAGTTGATATCCTTGTTAGAAAGAATAGAGGCTCAATAGACGAGCAGCAAACCCTATTTATTTTATAAAATTTAAAAGCTGAACTTTTGCATTATTTGGAAACTTACACATTATTGATGTCTGTTCCAGCAGTACGCTCAAGGACCTCATCTGTGACCTCCAGGTTTGGAGGGATTTCTGAATGCTGTATTTAAATAGAGTAATTAGTTCAACTGTATGAATTCCTAGTATTTTATTAGATAAAATGCAAAATATATCAATCTCAGTGATTGTTACCTTCACATGAAACTCCATTTTTGTGCATAGCAGCTTAGTATAGATAGCGACTAGTTGGCCATATCTGTCATGAAGATTAGCCTAGAAACCAAACCACAAAAAATCTCATCTGTATCTTTCATTTTGAGCATTATTTCCTGTTTCTACTGCATTCTTTTAAAAAGGTTCAATAAGTAAGATTTTGTTTTTTGTACCAGGAGACAATTATTGACATTAGTGGGCTCCATGAAGCTCCACAGAAACTCATGGTAGCTAGTGTTACACACTGTTACTACTGTAGAGGTGCAGAAGATTTTCACTGAACAAGTGTGCCATGAGTCTAAGGGGAAAAACAAGTACATCAGTAGAAACCAGTTACTAGTTCTTTTCATAAGCATGTATCATAAGCAAGTGAGAAACTAGCTTAAAATGGAGCTCGTCTCAGTTTAACGAGCCACCAGGTCCCAGCACAAAGCAGACGTCGATACAAACTTTACATAGAATTCCATAAGTCTTACATATTGAACCTATGAATAATTTTCTAAGTAAAAGTTATAAACTACAATATGAAAACTGAAAATGACTCACCCATATTTTCCCAACTTCAACTAGACTACTGTGATGTCTCATACAGTCTTGTAAAACCTATAGAAGGTAGCATAGTAAGAAAACCTAGGAAACAATCATGTATCTGCTGTCTAATATGCAATAGAAATGTGTAGGCTTACATTATGGTGGCCATCTCGCAGGATTTTGTGTAGGACATGACAGAACTTCCAGCTGAGGATGGAGCTACTGGCCAGAGGGAAACCCAGAGCATAGGACCAGAAGGTGTAAGCTCCCTTCTCTCTGTGAGTTCCCAGAATAATCCCTGTTGTTACAGTTGTTAGGAAGCACAAAGTATCACAATACTGCTAATTATTCAAGACCAAAGGATATCTTATTGTAACCCAGCTCCAATATTATACCAAAACAGGAAACACAAGGCAAATGTTCTGCCGTTTTCAGAGTAGCATAATAATGCATGTTAACTGTGCTCTGACACAAAATAAGTTAGAAATAAGACACTACATTTTACTGAAGCTGACTGTTATGAAAGGATACGTCGTGCATGTTTCTCTTTCACAGGTGTCTCAGTGGAGTTGATGGCTTTGCTGATGCTGTTCAGCTAAAGGAAACAAAAGCAGAGGAGATACTCAAAAATTCTCAATAGAAACACAAATAAAGACCCTTTGTGACTTTGACTCACTACGCAGGCTAAGCCTGCATTCTCCACACTCAATACCTGCAGTAATAAATGCACAAGTCATGGGAAGTTAAATAAAGAGCAGGAGTCAAACAAATGATAAAAGGCTGCAAAGCAATGGCAGGAATGAATCAGATAACAATGACTCTGCACTGTGTATGCACAGTGTTGTACAGACAGATTTTCAGCTTGCACCTTATGGTTGGTCAGACCAGAAACAGCTCGTGAGTAATTCTGGATGAGCTAATAACTATATTTTTGCAAAGTGGAATGAATGCAGTCTTAAATCTGGTCTGCATGGTGTTTCACCACATAAAAATAGACCATAGTGAGAACAAAACAGAAACCTTCCCGTTGTTTTTATGCTCCTCCTTGACTTAAAGATGCATCAGAATTTTGTTTTGCAAACATCTACAATAATTTACTAAATAAATGCAAAAACAAAAGCCCTGTTCAAATCCCATGAAATCCAAATCGCATACAGATAACTCTAATGCAAAGTCTGAACGGACAGATTCCAGGACACATTGCAAAAAACCATAGCATTCAAAGGTGACCACTGTAAGGCAGAGTGTTTTCTGTAAACAAAAAGTGTGCAGGCAATATTAAGAAGCAGCTGGATGCCTTCGAACGTTGAAAGCCTCTGTGTGAAATTGGAAGAAAGTGGTTGAGTTCCACTTACAATGATCACGTGTGCTACATCAGCACTATAGAGGAGCTGGTTCATACAGTATGCATTTCAAGAAGGAACAGTCCATCCATCCAATGAAGAGAGAGCATGAAAGACACATCAATAACGCCAGACGTGAACAGACTCACTGTCAGCTGGGCACTTCGATCCAGAGGTCTCAGGACGGATGTTAATGCAAGTTTTGAACAAGGCCAGAAAGACTGTCATTGGAGATAAAACTCCCTTACAACCTGTCTAGCAGGTAAAGCAAGTGTCACTGAGAGCACCAAGTCCATATAATCCAGAGGGACCAATCCACACAATGTGAGACTGTAACTGTGTCAACGTTTCTTACGTTAGTGTAAAGGAACTTACATTTTGAGTCTGTGGTAGGACTTTCATAGTCACTAGTTGCTTCCCATGCATTGTTTCAACTCTGGAAATAAAGAATAATATTTCTATCGTGAAATCAATGTTTCATGTCTTTCATAAAAACATATAGCCTACTACAGCCAAAAGATATCATGCAGCTCCAAGGTTTTTTCATTTATGAGTGACTGTAACAAGACTGGGAAAAACACCCTGAAATAATGACATTTGCAATTCAGACTGTATTGAAAACCCTGTTGCAATACAAGACTCACAGCGGTAGAAGATTACAGAACAACTCGCCCTGATAAAATCAAACACATTTGATTGTGATGTAGCCTTTTGGGGTCATACCAGAGATTTAAATAATTCTCATGGTTACATCATAATGAGAACCAAATATATACAGCACAATTCTCGTGGACTTCTGTGACTTCACCTCTAGCCTCTAGGCACCTCTCAGGCTTTAAAAGTGTGAGATGTGCCCCAACCTTCAGATCAGTGATTTGCATCACTGTGCAAAGAAACCAAGGCAAGGGCATCCACTTGAAAGGTACGAATATTAATTAATCTCTTTTACAGCCTTGAAACTGTACGATGACTGAAAGGCAGTGTCATCTCTACAACATTACATAAGCAGCTAATCCAACAGAGAGTGGAAGCATTAATGCTGCTACAGTATGCCTTCAGTTTTAGCCTTGTTTATCACTTTTTTCTACAATATCATTCTACCTTAAAAATGCTTTATAAGCTTGAAATGGCAACCAAAAATGCATCTTAATAAGTTGTCTCTAACCCAACACTGTAGTTTCATCCTCAATTCATGTTTCATCTTTGTGAAAACATAATTATACAACAGTGGCAGAGGCCTCTAATCCCACAAAACCCTATAAAAGCCTCTTTAATACACTGGAAACCTGGGAGTCACCACCCAACCCTATCCACACACACAAAACCACCAAAACATACATGGCCACAAAACAAAGCACAGAGGGGTTACTGTGGGTGAAAACTGGCTTTGACAGAGGGTGCACTGGCTCATCGGAGACTACCCCACCTCCTTCTGACGCAAATGAACTGCTAGTGGCTCGTTTACTCAGGGCAAGTGTAGTGGGCTAGCATGGAGGCCCGTGTGACAATGAGGGGTTTGTTGGGGGAGGTAGGCCGACAGCTGGGATAGAAGATTGGGTTGGATGGGGGCCACACTCTGGCACACAGAGCCTGGCACAGAGGCCTTAACAGATGGCCGCTGAGCAGCGAGGCTGCAGGGAGACTCTCATAGTACATTCAGAAGAGCTGTCAGTCAGAGAATGGAAAGATAAAGAGAGAGGACATCAGTGGACTCAGGACAGATAGTGTGACTGTCTAAAGCACATGCAGCTCTTTAGTGCCGAGTGCTGTCGCCAAAAATTTTTATCAGTATTTTTTAAGATCGAGGATGACTCCCTGTACAGAAAAGTGTTTGATTGTTTGGGTGAATGGGTCCTTACATAGGTTTGTGGCTCATACTTCCAGGAGTATGCAAACTAGGGCTGTATGACTTAGTGAAAAAGTCCTATTGTGATCATACTGCAATTATACTTTAGTGTTATGTGAATATCAAGAAAATTAACAGATTACTCATTCAGAAATGGCAAGTTAAACTTGCATGTTAAAATGTTTTTTCTGATCACAAATCACTATTAATCCAAAATATCAGCAAAAAACAGAGGTTGTGTTTCCTCGTTTTCTGTAGTGAATTCCTCCTCTATCTGGACCTTGCAACCTTTTGAACATATATATTATATATTTACACATGGAGATATTATGAACATGACTTTGATTCAATTAAAGTGTGAAGCCCTAACAGACTATAACAATTTGTATTTGTATATGTAACAATTATATTTCAATTTGATCATGTTGATAACAAGGCCTTGATTAATATAGTGTTTGCTTGGCCCCACAAATTACATAACATAAGACAGAAGTACTGTACTGTGAATTAAAACAGGTGGAGAAAGATTGTAATGTAGTAAAAAGCAAAAGGTTGAAATTAGTTTCTTCCCATACAAAATATTCATTATTTTGATTGCTGCATTACACAGTTGTAACTGTTAGCAGGGAGAATAGGTCCCAGTGTACACTCTGTGCAGCACTCCATAGAGACAACAGTACAATATTACACTATACATTGTAATATTAATGAACTTTCTGTTGTTTTGGCTATGCTACACTGTAAATAAAAAACAGTTATGGACAATTAAAAGCATATGCTATTGTACAGTCTCATCTAGAATATCACCCAGCACTAGCTGTACTGCAGCCAATTTTCAGAGCCATTCAGAATGCCTACTCTTACATGTCCTTGCTCAAGGACATTACGGAGGTCATGAGCTGTATAGACATGAAAATTCTCTATACCTAAAGAAATAGTTTAATTTCCACATTACTGCTACTACATCTAAAGGAACATTTTCATTTGTAAAGCTCTACTAGCACATGCTACAATGTCTAATTTCGTCAACATCGACCCACATCCTTACACACAAAATACCATGACCTCAACGCCACAGTCGAGTCAGTCATAAGAAATCCAAACTTTACTAACAGAGGAATGACGTCAGAGTGCTCCAGACATGCTGACACCACTGGCTTCCTCAAAGGTAAGCAATGCATCTGGTTCAAGCATCAAAATAATCCCCTGACCAACAGAGAGGAGAAGTGACAGGGAGGGAAAGCTTGCTCTAATCCCAAGGCCTGCCATAAGGTCTGCTGCCAGCTAGCATTACTGCAGATACACACTATACACGTCACAACACTGCAGCCTGTCTCCAACTGTAAGCGATATCTGCTTACCTTTTCATCCCTATTCTTCAACAGAGCATCCATGCACTTGGACTTGTTGCTGTGACAGAATACGTGCAGCTAATGAAGAACACACCTGAACTGCTTCACACTGTCTACAAAACCTCAAGGCAGGGGTACTTATCAGTAGGTCCTTATCAGCTTATTTCAACACTCTGTAGCTGGGCATCTTGCTTACAAGGTCACTCAAATGTTAGCTGAGGTTTAATACAGGTACCAATGTTAATGCCAACAATCAATGATGTATCAAACAGTCCAAGAGTCACAAGAACTAAGAGCATTCAAAGTCATGATCTTTACAGCAGATCTTTGAGGACACTAGCAAGAAAAATCATTGCTGAATCCTCATGTCTTGCACTCCAGTAAAAGCTGCTCCCATCCAGACGACACTACAGGATTCTAATCAAAAACAAGACGAGGTACTGTATCTGAATAGATACAAAAACTCATCCGTTCCCGTATCAATTTCCTAAATTCGGGCCATAGAGAAGAGCCTTGATGTTTTATGGAGTTTGTGTCTTGCGCTTGTATTAGTCTATGTCATGTACTATGTTTGGCATTATGTGTATTTTTTATGCCTCTCTGTTGAACAAAAAATTTCTTTGGGAAAAATAAACCAATCTTGATGTTGATTAATTTTCTTATTTTCTTGTTATAAGCACGAATAACCACCTATCCCAAAAAAGGAAAGCTTTGAGATTTTACAGTGATCAATAACCATAACACGTTCCAAGTAAATTGGTTCAGGCACTCTCACATATTATGTCAGATAATTAAAACCAAATTTTGTTAATTTTTAATGATGCCTCATTTTACTTCTACGGGTTGACGTTGAAAGATATTTTAACGCAGGAAAAAGACTATCTTCATATTGGCCTTCATAAAGCCAGCAGTCATCAAACTTTAGTCCATACTGTATAAATACAGAAATTACTCAAATAGTTCTGTAACTTTTAAGGGCAAATTTAATCACATAATATTAGATCAAGTGGCATAAAAATACACACACTCATAGTAGCTTTTGTTCAGACACACCAACATTCATGCTGAGTAAGATCCATTGGTAATTACAAAAGAGGGAAAGTTTATAGTGAATTAAAATTTTGGACATTTACCAAAAAAGTCAGTAAGGATAGAAGGTCAACACCTTACTAGGTTACATCACACTATGTTGTTAAAGTTAAATTATCTATAAAATCCACTTAATTTGTGCTTTCTATCTTGTCCAAATTTTAGAGTTGTGCCAATCTCATGATTCAGATTAAAAATTGTGACTATATTTAAATATTTAGTATAGACACAGCAAATAAGGATCATATTTACCACAGCATAAACACTCCAATATGATTAGGAATTCTGTAGATCTTTAAAATCAGCTTGTTTTGAGTAAATATAGGAGGGACTGAATCATGAGCATGTCTTGCATGGGTAAAACATGAGAAGTCTGTGTGATTTTAACCAAAGTAACGCTTGAAAAAGATTCAAGAATGGAGTCCAGATGTATCGACAACATGATCAAAAAAACAGATTTCAGACCTTGTGTTAAAACAGTGACAGATTAGAGTAAAAATTAAACATTAAATCTGTTTCAGTTAAAAAAATTACATCAAATTAAATTTTTTTCCACTCAAGATGAAAAAAATAATATTCATATGCTTTTACTAGGAATTCTGTTTCTACTCCCATTTGGTAGCTGAGTTTACCCTTCATTACTCCCATCCCCCTTCCCCGTCTCATGGGTGCTCACTCAGGCAACAGGAGTGAGGGAAAGCAAACAGTTTGTAGGCACAAACACACACAGGACGCAGTGAGAGACGTTTCACCTTGGTACCAAGGTCGACATAAAGAGAGAATAAGTGAGAGTGAGGGGTTGCAGTGGAGTTTCGATCAGCCTCGTCAATGAATCAGCTGTAATCACAAACTCACTGAAATAATGACCTATTGAAAACATTACAGCTCCCTCCTACACTCAGCAACATTTTAAACTTAATGGCAACATTAAAAAGCCTTATGGACAAAGTAAAACCATTTTCATTTATGATGTTTGAGTAAACAGTGTATACATACTAGTTCAGAAAGCTTACCATCTGGTAGGATCCTGGTAGTAACATGTTGATTAAGAATCAAAACACAGGAAGATGAAGTAGAAATGCTAACAGGAAGCACATATATTATTTTGGTGTCTCACCCCCATGTGAGACGTCACATAGGACTGTGACGTCTCAAGTGAAATTAATTAAATTTTATTTGTATAGCAGCAATCATAATCTACAATTATCTCTAGGCGCTTCACAATTCAAGGCTGAGACCTCAAGACTATACAGAGAATAAACCCAGCAGAATCAATGAGAGCAAGCCAAGGGCAACAGGGGGAAGGAAAAACTTCCTTTAGTGGAAGAGAAGAACCTCCAGCAGAACCAGCGTCTCAGAGTTGGCAGCCATCTGCCTTGACCACTTTGGGTCAGTGGACAGAGGAGAGAGAAAAGAAAAAAGTAGAGAAGTAGAGAGAAATTACTGACTTTCTGAGAAAATTAAGGCTAAATTTAAACACTTTTGCTCTGGATAGTTTGACATTCACTTCCACAATAACTGGCTAATTGCTGGAGTTTGCTATCAAGCTCAAGAGTTGCATTTTGGGAAGGGTGGGAATGATATCTGCTGATTAAACTGATGCCAATTATTAAAACATGCTTCTTGAACTCGAACAGGAGCACCAATGTGGCCTTGTGATCACTGCACTAAATAAAGTATGAAAAGTAAAACACTGCAGTGACACTGAATGGCACTTTTTAATCAGAAAAATCTGGCATGTGTTAAAGGTTTCGAACAGAGGGGAAAACATGATGTAAAAAGACACAAAAGAGAAGAAAATGACCTACATGGTCCAAAGGCAAAAACATGAACAAGATGCAATTAGACAAAAACTTGATTTACTACACATTTGGTTCACTTCTATCGCTACTCTTTTCTTTTATCTCGCCTCTGTCCACTAACCCCAACCGGTCGAGGCAGATGGCCGCCTACCCTGAGCCGCTGGTTCTGCTGGAGGTT
>JAQQAE010011264.1:0-13699 GCA_029823295.1 Pseudamia nigra | reverse complement strand
AAGTGAACCTATGATGAAAATTACAGGCCTCTCTCATCTTTTTAAGTGGGAGAACTTGCACAATTGGTGGCTGACTACAGGCAGTTCTCGGGTTACGCCGGACTCGGCCTACGTCAAATTCGACTTTACGACATCTGCGTCTCGTCCGCCATTTTGTCTCCAGTCACAGCGTAGTGTAGAGTGTTTGTGTTTGTGCTCGTAATTTTCTTGGTATTTTTTCACATCATGGCCCCAAAAAAGAAAGCAGGGTCTTCTAGCGATGCTGGTCCAGCCAAGGGTTACATCGCGACCGTAGGAACGGAACTCGTTCGTAACCTGAGAACTGCCTGTAAATACTTTTTGCCCCACTGTATGTATATTAGTCAGCGCTTATTTCACAATGATAGTGTATAATTGGTTTATATTTTTCATTGTCTTGGTTACTATTATTACTGTTTTATGTTCCTTTTTTTGATGTTTTATTCATTTTGTGTCTATTTTGTTAGATTTTGTTACTATTGATATTATGTTGTGTGGATTTTTTTTCAGTTTGGGTCAAAACATTCTGGGAAACTGGGAAGGAAATCTAAAATCTCTTGACTGTGACTTGTGACTTAGACTGAACCGCACTTTATTTTAATAAAACCATTTTAAGCCACTGGTTCGATACTTCATTTTCCATCTGGCAGTGCTAAGCCATGTCTCGCTGAGAGCAAGTCCATAATCAGCCAAATCAACTTTATACTCAGTGACGGCCTGTTCTACGGAGAGCTGTGATCGCTGCCAGGGGTGTGTGGGTGAATTTCAAACCAGTGCGACAATAAAAGCCATTGTTGCGCTTGTTTAGACAGCCCGTCCAAGTCCGACCCTCCCCTTTGGAGCCGATGCCCAGGTTCGTCGGCCCAATAATGGCACCTAATTTGTACGGAAGTCGGGAGAAATCAGTGTAAAGCACAGTCTGAAAAACAACAAGCACTTTCTCCAAGCACCTTATTTCCCGTCATTTGCATCCTGTTGTCATATGTTAAAGGTCTCTTTTTTGTATTTGGATCCTGGTACTTGTGGTGATTTAAAAGTTGCTGAAACAGAGTGGCATTCAGACGTGAGTCTGCCAAAGAAGCATCCAAGCTGCTACAGGTAATAATAATCAAGACAGGGGATTCATACAAAGGAGAAAGCAATCATGGAGACCAAGCTGTATTTTAAAGGTGCAGTGTATGATGTTTGGAAACCAGGTAATAGCCAAACATTTATGGTGGACTGTTATTCGACAGGTGAACCTGCCTGTCAACATGGTTTACAACCTCACAATTGTAAAGATAGTATCTCTGTCAATTGTTTAGTTTTCACTAAACTGACTTACATGGCTCAAAATAAGTAACTATTTTATAGATTGTGTGGATGTACAACAAGGCTGAAAATGTCATTTTTGTAATAATTCATGCATGGAAGGGTTAATACATTCATAGTGATAATTTGTTGTAAGCCTTTACCTTTTGACTCTGTAATAAAAGTTCATTTGATGTACTTATTTAAGTCAACACATGAACAGTGCCACCATCATTAAATATCACAATATAAATAATAATAATCTCCGGCTCTACCTCATCCTCTTCTCTCCTTTTAACACCTGATCCACCCGTTTACCAACATCTTTCCCACTCTCTCTGTCTGAACAGCCACTGGATCCCATTTTCCCTCAGTCTGTCATTCATCCACCCGGCCGTGCCAGCTGTACGGATCTGACAGGGCAGCAAGTGGAGTGGGATTTTCCCAGAAACCTTAGCCTCTCTGAGGACAAGGTGAGATTGGCAGGAAGGATGACTATCTGTCTAGCTGTCCGTCCGGGTCTGTCTGGCTGTCAGTCCTCCACAACTTGGCTTCAAACGTCCATGTGCGCAGCTCCACGACAAACTCACATTCATCACCAAGATAGAAGAAGCCTCTCCACAGCAGCCTGAAAGACGAAGATAAATAGGTTGTGGATAAAAATGAGTCTTGTCTCAAAAAGGAAACTTTCCGTTAGTTTTCCACTCTGTCTTGTACTTATTCCTTTTTCCCACCCTCTGAACAATGGCACTGAGTCATTGCAGGCCGTGACCCGCCTCTGCCAGTCCAAGTGTTTAAGTCCTCGGGATCAACAAGGTGGGCGAAATTGCCCACTAAGACCATTTCCCATTTGAGTCAAATCACAGATCACAGAATTTTCCTCCAATTATCCACCTTTACTTGACAACTTTAAAGCCATTTCTTTTACAAAGTAACAGATTCTGATGTGTTTTCCTGAGAGGCACGCTGTAAAAATTCACCAGAGGAGAATCCCTCTAAATTTTTTTGGACATAAAAGGGATGCAGTTCAGCAAACTTTAGAGCATCTCTTCAACATCTTGGGCTAAGGTGAGTGATTTACTAGAACAGGGGTCTGTAACCTGCAGTTCCAGGGCCACACGTAGCTCTTCAGCTCCTCTCGAGTGGATCCTGTGGCTTTGTGAAGTGATAGAAGTAATGTATGTAATAAGTCAAAATGAGCAAAATAAGCACTGAATCAACAAAAAAAGAAAAAGTTAACCTTATAAAAAGCCAAATTATTAACTATAATTAGAGTTTTCTCTAAGTCTCAGACAAACCTGAGTAAAGTGAACAAAAAGAAATAAATCCATGGAATAAAATAATAAAAATACAATCAATAAAATAATTAACAAAATGTTCAAGAAGATGAACAAAATAGTCAACATAAAGAATATAAACAACATGAACAAGAAATGAACAGTTTCACACATATCAAACTAAAATAATCAAAAATAGGCAAAAATGGACAAAATTGAGCAAAATCATCAAGGAAATGAACAAATATAAAAAAACAAAATGAATAAAATAATAAACAAAATAAACAATAATAACAAATTTGTGTCGGCATATTGCCAGCAAAAAGTATGCTTTGTATTTCATGTGGTAAATAAATGGGTTTGAACATTTTTTGCAGCTCTAGCACTTTCTGGTGTTTTTACATGGTGCTGTTCCCACTACCAACATCAACACTTAGGAGTGAACTTAAAGTTGAGGCGTGAGGAAACGAGGAAGGGTCAGAAGCTGCAGTACTGTCACGGTCCACGGGGAGGCTGGGTGAATTTTTATGACTTGTTCATTTTGATGATTCAGAAGGCCGGTATTTGTGCATAGATGCTTTGATTGGCAGGTGTGTCTGAGCCAGTGATGTCAACATTTCATTTAACCCACCTCAGCTCCACTCTCACTCACTCTGCCACATCAAAGTCCATTTTTGGGTCAGACTGAGCAGAGAGCCTAAGTTACACACCGTTTGGTTCTGACTCCTGGGACCTTTGGACACAATGAAATCACAGTCACTGGTGAGTAGCATCTGAATTATAACACCATTTATATTAATGATATCAGCCAATTTCAAACTTTAGAAGTCAAGACAGTGGGAGCTTGTTGTGAAACTGCTGGAATTTAAGATATAACACTATTCTAAAGACTACTAACAGGAAATCAGATCTGTGATGGCATTGTAACTGCATCCCTCCACAGCTTGTGAAGAACTCATGAAATGTCTTCAGCTGTACATGAGCTGACCTGGATTTTTAATTCATTCACATCTTTATTTTTGAAGAACAAGGTAAAATTAACTGATTTCGCAGCTATTTTGAAAATCCATAGAATTTCCAGTGATGGGAATAATGGCATTAAAATAACACCATTAGTAACAGAGTTTCCAGTAACAGATAAGCTAATTACTGTTTCCATTGTTACAACAGTGTTACAGTTACAATAAATGCAATGCATTACTGTAATGAAGCTCACTGAAACCGTTTTCATCACAACAGGCTCTCAAACACCGGAGATGAAAGTTTTTTTTTTTTGTGAGGGAAAGCCGGGGCTGAGTCAACTGCATAAGTGATTATGATTGGCAAAGAAGAGTATTAGAGACATTTCATGGTCAGCCAATCAGAGGTAGAGCTGGGCGGGTGTTACACATACATACTCCACATGCAACAGTGAGCTCAGAAAATTCAAAGGTAGCGTTATTATACTGGAAGAACATACATTAAATTTCCCTTATTAAGATAAAAGGCAGTAATATTTTTATAAAATGTACATTATGTCCAGGAACATTTTTTTCCCACATCACTTATAAGCAGTTCAAATCTCATGAAGCTCCTCTTCTACAAAACTAGAGCAGCAGAACAAACCCACGTGTGGCTACTCTTGAGCTCTGCTAACAAACGAGGCAGAGCTACATCATCTGAGCACACCGACTTGAACAAACATGGTGCCTTTAGCAATAGTAATACAATAGTTTCTTTCCCTAGTAATTAGTTACTTTTATAACGCTGTAACTGGGGCGCCACGGTACCTCACCGACATGGCTCAGGCCTGAGTGCAGTGGCCCGGTTTTGAATTTAAAATTTCAACCCTGGAGTGGCTGCGGTGGATATAAGGCTATATTTTTAATTTTGGGTTATTATGTTTTTTAGTTTCAGATTTAGGCTCTGCAGTTACCATGCTGTATATTTACACATTTACAAAAACTTGTCCAAATAATAAACAAAACAATCGACAAAATAAACAAAAAAATAACTAATTTACCAAATAAGCAACAAAACTGAACAAAATAAGCAACAAAATAATCAAGATAACTGAAAGTAAATTATCAGATTAACATAATAAGTACAGTGGTGGCCCGGGTAACGAACGCTTCTACCAACAAAAAATTCAGGTAACGAAAAAAAATTTGGCCAAAACTGTGTCCCAGCTAACAAAAATTTTCGGGTTACAAATTTCATAATTTGGGTTACGAATCTCTCCACCTATTGTTTCACCTAATTTTTTCACCTAAAATACTGCTTCATTTTGTGTTTTTATCATGTGCCCTAAGAAAAATGGCTGTCTCCGTCTCATTCTCCTCCAGTAAGTGTCTTTATAAATCAATAAATGTGCATGTACTGGTGTGTAATACATACTTTATATGGGAGTTTTTGTGGGTCCAGAACTGAATAATTGGTTTTACATGTATTCCTATAGAAAAACTCGCTCCGGCTAATGAATGATTCACCCAATGAACGTGATGCCAGAACGGATTAAATTTGTTAATGAACAAAATAATCAAATTAACACAAATTAACAATACACCAGAGAAATTGAACAAAACTAGAAATAAGCAGCAAAATGAGGATAAATGATCAAAATATTCAAGTAAGTTTAAAAAAGTGAACAAAATTGAACAAAAATAAACAAAAATAGGGAACATAGCTGTTTGGACATGATGCATGTGACTGTAATAAATTCCACATCATGAAATTACCCACTATTTGAGTAGTTTTTTTTTATGAGATACTCTTACTTTTATTGAAGTATGTACTGTATTTCAAGACAAAAGAGTTTAAAGCCATAAATTTGTGATATTAACTCTCTGAGATTTTCTGAGAATAAAAGTGACAAATTTATGAAAAAAGTCGCAAATTGTTGAGAAAAGTTGGATATTCTCCAGAAAAAAAAGATGGAATTTTTCTGACTTTAAAGTGGTAAATGTGTGAGAAAAAACTCTCAAATTAACAACAAAAAAGTCAGAGATTCTCTGAGACTATAGTCATAAATTTGAGAAAAAAATATCTCAGATTAAAACCAGAAAATTGCTTTAAAATGTGTTTTTGTCCAGGATGTCACTTCACCTGCTTCAAACCACAGACAATGCCACTCGCCTTGTGCTTCATGTCTGCTTTAGCTGATTTAATGACATCATACTTTGAAAGTGGATTCAGCAGTGAGGAGATGAATGCGGACACTGATGAGACATTGGTGTAAACGGAGCTTGTTCAGAAGAAAACTTGCACATTTCTGACTTTATGATCTTGGGGAATATATGACTGTTTTTGTAAATTTGCAAGTTTTTTCTCATAAGTTTGCAACTTTTATTCTCAGACTTTCCAAGTTTGAATCTCACAAATGTACTACTGTACACTTAAAAATTTTGACTTCTCAAAATATTACCCCTGCACACGTCCTTGATTGTTTTTTAATCTAAAGTGGGCCTAACACGCCGTCGTAGATATGACACAGAGAAATCACAGTAAAAGTTTCCACAAACGTGGACTGTTGAGCTAGTTTAAAATCAGTTCAATAGTCCAACCTTCACCAGCTGACTCTGTAGAGGCATCTGAACAGACCTTACATTTAAACGGCTTTTCTCTGAAATGTAAGCTGATAAGTCTGTAATTTCTTCACTCCTACGCTGGCTGCAACCTCCGCTGGAAACAATATAGACATGTCTTTACTGACCTCACTGACTGAAACACAATTGTTCCCCAGCTTTCTCATGTCCCAACCTGTTTAGTCACCGTGGCCTGTCAGGACCCATCTCTACCAATACCACTGTTCAACTCCCCCAACCCGGCAACCTGATCGAACTCACTGTTACAACACATATCTTCCTGCTTGAGTCAAGTCATGGATGAAAGGGATTGTGCCTTCACGTTCCTGGTTTTCACACAGCATAATCAGCATCAGTCGAAGCCTAAGAGTCGTCAACCATCAGAACGGGTTCCTGAGTAATCCTCTGGGATCTTCGGCTCTGGCTCACCAGTTATATCATCAATCTCCCAGCAAGTTACGTATATGTTTCCAGATGTGGGTTACTGTGACACAAGGGAAGGGCCAAGGTGTGTTCAGACAAGACAACTGCAGTTGTTGTCAAAGTACAGCTGGAGGATGCAGCTGAAAATATATAGCGATAAAGATGTAAAGAAGAATATCAGATAACAGAATTTATCATCATAAATGTTGAGTCATTTTATTGAAATTGCAAAAGTTTGGTGAAAGTTGAAGAAACCATTGGTCTTCACTCTGCATGCTGAAGTCAGCAGGGTTTTGTAATTGCTAGCCTCTGTGTATGTACTATGTGTATGTTTTCACTAAACTTATTAATGTAACCTTGGTTTGTAGTCTGAGTGCTTATCAGGGACCTTTTTTAAGTTCCCTTTGTGTACGTTGACCTCTTAAACTGTGATGACCCAGATATGGGGGCTATTGCACTGCAACAAAAATAATTTTAAAAAATCATAAAACACTACACTAATTGTGTAAAAATATAAATATAAAAGACACTCTGCTACAAGCATATACATATGTCATATTTGTACACTAAAGAAAACAACTCCAACAATAACTTATCAATTATCCCAATTCTAAAAAAAACAATCTGGGGCTTAAGAGGTCAAATGACATGAGAAATCCACATTTCATGTACATCCATCCATCCATTTTCATGTACAGGCACCTTAATATTGTCTGTCCAGTGATGCTGTTGATACTATTACACTTCCAGGCCCAGGATGTTCATCCATGTGGGTTCATCCACTTTAGGTGCAGCATTTGTCAGAAAATCAGGAGTTCAATTCCAACTTCATCCAGCTGTTTTGTCAAACCCTTTGGCATGTCAGGTAGATGCACAAAGTACCCTTTGGTATGAGTATATGATGTGTACACTTCACTCTAGTCCAACCCACCTGTAGCAATATCTGACACATAGAAAAACTGGCTCCTTCCTTAGTTTTGGCCCTTAACCATGGTTCATCCAGCTGGCTCATAATTTTGTACACTGGTCACAAGTAACTCACTTTTTTGAACCAGATGCATAACATGAACCAGCCACGGATGTGCTTGGCATTATTCAGCCAGTCTTAAGATTGAGATTAATCATAGCAGAGACAAAGGCAGTGTCCTGGTAGATGTGTTGTCCCGCTGTTGTGTTAGTGTTGAATGATGTTTCAACATTTAAGACAGAGGTGTCCAATCATTGCCATAGAGGGCTGAGACACTGCACTTTTTTTCTCCAACTCGTCTCTTCAGTGATCAGTCCCTTCCCACTGATTGCTCTTCAGTGAAAACACCGGTTTTAGTGAGTGGCTGGAAAGAAAACCTGTAGTGTCTCAGTGCTTTGTGGCAATGATTGGACACCCCTGACTTCGGATGAGAGGTGGCATGGTTTAGGAGTCGTTGTACTGGTCAAGGGCCTTCACTCTGACCCCTTGCCCTAACCTAAAGGTGTTGCTCAGGGTTCCGTTTTAGGCCCAACCTTATTCAAAATTTATGCTAACAACATTGCACTTGCTGCAGGTGACTCCAATATACATCTTTCTGCAGACGACACAATCCTGTATGCTGCCAATTTTACACCCAATGCTGTGTCCCGTATTCTATGGTAAACTGGCCTTCACTCTCACAGACAGATACATTGGTTATCATACATCTACAAAACCCTTATTGGCAAAACCCCCTCATATTTACACTCACCACTTAATATCAGTATTCCTAGTCACAGTCTCCAGTTCAGTACCATTATGAACCTGCTCATCCCAAAAGCATGCACCTCCTTTGGTCACACCTTTTTCAGTTTTCTGTTCCAAATGACTCTGAACAACTTGCAAACACTTAAACTGAGCTCTTTCACACTGCTTTCCTCTTTTAAGAATGCATTACACACTGCAGTCAAAGATCAGTGTACTTGTTTTTAGACATTCAAGTTGTATTTATATCACTGTATTTATGATGAAAACTGTCGACTGACGTCTCTTGAAATTATTGCTTTTTTTTTTCACCTGGATTACTGTTGTATCTGCCTCTCTTGCTGTGTCAGGTCAGCATTGTAAATATTTTGTTAATATGCTCACATAGTTTATTGTATATATTGTCTGGTTTGTTTTTACACTTAATCTTGCTCTTTTATAACCCCCTTTTCCCCTTTCCCAGGCCGCGGTTGTAAATAAGAATGTGTTCTTAATCTGTCTTGCCTAGTTAAATAAAGGTTAAATAAGTAAATAAATAAAAAGTATGCACACCTCTGTGCTGTGCTTCTGTCCCTCATTGTGTATTTCAATTGTCCCTCAATTATCCACAGAGTATACAATGTACACTAGTCTCACCCACCTGTAGCAATACTAGACACTGCAATCAATGCCCTTAAATGTTGGAAAGTGATAAAGGACAGATCCCCACACAAAGTCAAGATTCGTGCTGCATTTCATGCCATATGTGTTCCATGTCATGTGTTCTATGGTTTGTTTTTCAGTGTTTTTAGTGTAACCTTCACCCAAACCTGTTTTTATTTAACCCTAGCCTAATAATTTAATGCCTAAACATAATGAAACTATGCTCCATGACTATGGATGCCGTGTGGCCATCTGACAGTGTTGAGAGTTAACACACCTTTTGTAGTCTGGACAAGCTCCCAACGATGCCAAGTGTGTAAAGACGACAGAAGTCTTTGGCAAAATGGGTAAATTTTGATGTGTTATGTGTGAGAATGTGCTGTCAATTACTGAGACTAGTTATTGAACTTTATTCACAGCAGACATAACAGGAAAAACACAGGTGATCTGAATAACATCAACAATGGGTCAGTTCCATGCCATAAAGCTAGGTGAAGACAAGACCAACCAAAACCTCAGGATGCACTGAATGGAGATGCAGCCATGGTGAATCAAATATAATCAAACCTGTGCATTTTTTTCCATTGATTGATTAATTGTGTTTAAGGCTATGCTTTAATGGTCCATGCACTACATTTACCTCCTTTTTGTGCATCCAAGGAGGTAGAAGGTGCACACAGGGTCTGCATCTTCTTCTCTCTGATACACTTTTACTAGTTTTGATCTGTGGTTATTAATAGAATAGATTGACTTGCTCTACTCTCTTAAATACCAACTGACCATAACGTATGTGACGTACAAAGGCAATTTATTTTGGGTGGCAGAAGTACGTCTGCTGGTTATTTTCATCTCCCCTTGGCCAGTGAGTCAAAGAGTGAATTTGGGTCACTGACTATACACACACGTACTGTAAATGTACTAATCAAGATTTCCAGTGCCTTACAGCAGCACCCAAAATCCTTGCAATAACAAGGATGACCAATCTCCAGCAAGTGCACTCATAAAAGGCACCTTGACGTGTGCTGATGGAAACTGTCTTCCTAATAGTCCTGGAACAGAACACTATGTCCTGGCCAATCTCAGAATAAACACCTCCTTGACAAAGAGGTGGCTTGAAGACAGTCTTGCATTGTTCAGTAGTTATCAGAAGTGACATGTTTATTCCCAAAACAAATTCTCCTTGAATGCACTTTTTCCCAACTGGCGTCGTCTTGTGACCCACATTTTCCACTGGCCATTAAGTCACAATTCATAGGATTCAAATCAGGCAAATATTTTTTATTTTACAAGCTAGTCAACATATGTGAGTATATTTAAAACAAAATAATCAAAAACAAATGAACAAAAAGACCCACAAAATGCACACAATGATCAAACCCAAATAAAAAAAAACAAGAAAATGACTGACATAATGCTCAAAATCAATGAAAAATGATCAAAATAATCAAATAAAAACAAAAAGGCATAAAAATAGTCCACAGTAACCTGTCATCTTTTATTCAACAGCTACTTCACCTCAATAAAAGTCAAACATCATATAAACACCAATAAAATGTCCTTACAACCCACATAGAATGAGAGCCCGGTCCACTTTTTGGTCCCCGACCCGTGGCTTTAAAGCGTGTATACTTCGGCTCTGCCACCCTCTGTCATCCACCATAAACAAGTCATTTCATGGGTGGGGTGTGGTAGTTGCACAGACACAGGGTGGTGAGTGTTGCTTGGCTCGATGATCAATTTTCCAGTCTGAAAAAAGCAAGTCTATGTGTGAAGTAGCCACGGAGCAGAGTGTACCTTTGCGACAGGAGTGTGTGTTGATGTTGGTGTGTGTATGTTTGCAGGAGTCTCCTCAGCGACTCACTGCCCACTTCCAATGGCGTTTGTTCTGTCATTGGGAGGCTTGGCCCGGCAGACTTGTCATTACCTAAAGCTAGGTTACACACAGACTCAACCGTAAAAGTAGGAGAATATACTTTCAAATATTTACATGACGTGAGTTGCTTCATCAGGCTTATAAACAAGTCATGTTGTAAAATATTATTCCAGAACACATGTGGTGTCCTTAGAGCAGTGATTCCCAAATGTTTTGGGGTGCGCCGTGAGGCTGATAAAGTAAAACTACCAACAGTCGCCGGTGCTGTGTTCATTTATCTCAAAAATGCCCTGGCTCATAGATTTAAGCCGGCCGCACAAAAAGAAACATGACGGATCCCAACTCAACTCTATGAGTTTGGTGGCCTCATACATGATCGAATACACCTTGTACACAGCTGCATTTAACACCACAACTCACCCCTGGAACTGGTGCCATCTATTGACAGTAAACATTGATTGCATTGTGACACACGTCCACCAATAATAAAAGTCGCCAAGTCGAGTCGTGACCGCCACACATCGCCGAGACTGAGTCCTGGCTATTCAACATGTTGAATCGGCACGATTTCTGCCAGGAAAACAATAAGACTGAAAAATCTGGGTCGGGAACCACCGCACATCAAGCAGATTTCCAGTTGAGTTGAGACGAGGTGAGTTGCGCTTCTATGTGCGGCCGGCTTTACACTGGACTTGCAAAAATACTAAGAGAAACTTACAAAGGACTCAGATAGCACAGACCTCCACCAAGGCTGCTCAGTTTCTGTTCATAGTGAAAACCTATCATTGTCATTTGAACCTATGCTCATTTGCCCCATAATGTTATTGCTCCAAAAGTAGTCTTCTTAAATTAGCTTGACCCTCATTACTGGATTCGTTGACCATGAAAACCTACTATTAGCATTTGGAATCACTTTCAGTGGCATGCAAAAGTTTGGGCACCCCTGCTCAAAGCAAACAGTTAAGCAAGCGAAAGATGAAATAATCTCCAAGAGGCATAAAATTAAACATTAAACACTCTTTTGCAATATTTTAAGCAATATCAGTGTGTTTTTCAGAATTCAGACACTGAATTTTGTGGTGAGAACACAGGAGAGGTTTCTCCTGATGACTCTTCCACGACGGCCATATTTGTGCAGGTGTCGCTGAACAGTTGAACAGCGTACCACAACTACATCGTCTGCAAAATCTTCACGGAGGACTTTTGCAATCAAATGAGGGTTCTGACATGCTTTTCTACCAATCCTACAAGCAGTTCTCTGATATTTTTCTTGGTCTTCCAGACATTATCTTGATTTCCACTCGAAAATTAAAGAAAAAAATACACAGATATTGCTTCAATCTATTGCAAAAGAGTGTTTTTTTTACCTTTATGTCTTTTAGAGGTAATTTTATCTTCCACTTGCTTAACTGTTCATATTAAAAGAAACTTTGACCAGAGGTGCCATATCAATATTAGTTCACCAAAAACAATATTTCCCAGATGGTGGTCTTCTTTTGGATCTCGCTCCATATATGTTGAAGTCAAATGTGTGGGCACATCACAGAAACAGCAGACTATCCACCACAATTTGGTGTTAGTTCCATGTCTATAGCTTTATTTATTTATTTATTGGTGTTGTTACAAGGACAAATGTCCTATCTCACAATGGTGAAGAATCCTTTGAAAGTCTTTTGGATCCAGACAATGATCCAGATCACTACCACAATCTAACTGATTGGTCTTTGTGCCGATGATGACTCATCTAAGATGTAACCCACCTTCACTGGAATATACTGCAGCCCCCTGCATCTCTGACCCCAGTGAGAATTAAGGGCTAGAATATGAATGAAAATTAGTAAAATAAAGTAAAATGTTTTACAATACAACCAAAATATCCACAAAATGAACCAAATTGGAAAAAAATGACCAAATAATCACAATAGTGAATTGATGGTGAAGAACAAATTGGGTGGTGTGGTGGTGCAGTGGCTAGCACTTGTGCCTTACAGTAGAAAGGTTTTGAGTTCAAGCCTCCATGTTTTTGTGTGGTTCTTCCATTGTCTGCAAAGGTTTCCTCCAGGTGCTCCAGTTTCCCCCACAGTCAAAACTATTTGGTTGAGTGTGACTGCTTGTCTGTGTGAGCATCATAACCATGGTACTTGTCGTACCAATATGAAACCAGAGATGATAGCAAAGCCACCAATGCTTGTTTTGGTCAGCCCTGGATCATAAGCAGGTAATATAGCTTTCTAGGTTTTACAATATGAAATTTTTTAAAATGTTGAGTACAGTGGTCTCTCGCTATATCACAGTTCACCTTTCGTGGCCTCGCTGTTTCGCAGATTTTTTTTTTGTGCAATTTTCATTAGTGGGGGGCGGATCAATCCAAATATCGATAGTATCGGTACCAAATCAGTATCGGTATTGGATCGATACCAGCCTGGTGAGATCAATACTTTACTTTAAGTTCCGCTGTTGTTTGCAATGCTGTGGTTTCGGCAAAGAGGAAAAGCCAGGTCACCGGACTCACTGTTCCTGTGTCAGTGCAGAGCAGACACACTTTGCTCCCCCTTCCTCTTTTGTGTTTAGATGTTGTGCTGTCACGATTCACATGACATGACTGAGATGCGCAAAACAAACAAACAAGCAAGTTGCCGACTAAGGTTCATTAGCACACGCACAGAGAAAATCCAACAGAAGAATGACCGAGAGGAAGAGGAGCCGCTGTGTGGCTGTATTTTCAACCACGGCAAAACACGGCAGTCGTCTGCATGTCTAAGCAGAAAGCGGACATCGCTGCCGCTGAGGGAGAAGCCAACACATTGGAGCCGACTTATTTTCACTGAACCCACCCTGCCGTGACTGGGTCGGGCTGACAACGGCTCGTAATCAACAATTCATCCATCGTTGTCAGATTCAG
>JAQQAE010011263.1:0-13700 GCA_029823295.1 Pseudamia nigra | reverse complement strand
TCCCTCTAGCTCTGCCTGGCTCTCCTCATACTTCTGTTTCCACTCTGCAAGAACCTAAAACATCCCAAAGACCGATGCGTGTCAGCCAATCAGGACTAATAGACCGGGACTAATTTCCTCGGAAACCTAAATAACCCTTTATGCTCGCGCACGTCTTGATAGCCAAGTGATATGACGTAGCAGCTGGAACAGAAGTGGACTGGCGAGCGATTTACCTGAGCACGCGGAGCTAACTCTGACGGACTCCTGTGCCCCTCCGCCCACTCGACTACCCTCCCTCTTTGTAATTATCTCTTCGTCTAATGATGGCAGAGCGTTTGCAGGGACCCGTTGATGGAAAACATTCTCTGTCACTCAGGCAAAACTGTGTTGACAGTGTATGGAGGCTTTCTACACCAACCCTGTGTTTACGATGATGGGACCTCGGTGTAACACGGGGATACAGCCAGGTAAACCAAGATGTCACAGAAGTCTGCGTCCTGCCTGGTTTTGCATGTGCACTATGCAGTATAAGGTTATATGCTTTCATACATGCAGCTGTAATGACATTTAGTTCCTCATAAGAGAACCCTTGCTTAGTTTTGTGGCCGGTCTTGTAACATGCTATATTCTTTGCTCACTGGGGAGACTGGTCACAGCCTATAGCTTTGCAGATCTGTATTTTTTTAATACACTTGTTTCTTTTAGTCTGTTGTAAAACAGTGGAAAAGTGGTGGCAGCTGGTGTGGCTGATGAGCAGTATGCCTGCACAGTTATGCCTGTTTTAAAGATCCTAATTTTAGAGGATGTCATGCTGTTGAAGGTGCCTAACTTATAAACAGCAATTTAAAAGTGAGTAGAATTAAAACTATTGCAAATAAAATTCAACAACAGTTGAAAGCAAAATATTGAAATGAATGTATATACAGCTAAGTTATCTTTATTTGTCTTATACTTCTGGGTGGTGTCTGATACTTTATGTTGAGGGTGTGAGTATCTGTATCTGATCAAGTTGCTGAAATGGGAAATGATAAACTTTTTCCTTTTTTCAAATTCTTTTCCCCAATTTTTAAATCTCTCTTAAAACCCACTTTCACTCCTTGGCCTTCAACCCAGCATGAGATGTTGATTTTTTTTTTTTTTTTAATTATTGTTATTTTAATTGCTTTATGTATGAAACAGATCTTGTATTTTTTTTACATTTCTGTATTTTCCCCCCTCTATTTTAAATGTTTGACTTGACATCTCTAGAGTAATCAGTGAGTAATCTGTGCAGTTTCCTTAAAGGGGTCATATTATATCTCTTTAATACTTGACTTAATTCCTACACCTCCCTAGAATGTGTGTTGTGAATCTCAGTTCAAGTTACAACGAAGATCCTTTGTTCTTCCACAGGCCGTTTCGACTGTGTGTGTTTCTTTAAATGCAAATCTTCTGATATTGGCCACACCTTTTCCTGTCTGTGCCATGGATGCAATCATGTAGATGTAGACTAAATGGCTTGTTTCAGGTACAGTTATCTGAAAAGGGGCTACTTTTTTTTTTTTTTTTTTTCCTCTGAGTGGAAATGTTGGTATGCGAGTAGTATTTTAGAGAACCCAGACCTGTTCGAATGATAAGACACAAGGCCTTATTTTTCACAATGGGTCTCCTTTAAGAACCAAGCAAGCAGACTCCCAATCATGATATTGCCCGCCACAGTGATAGTATGCATTTTTCAGCAAGTCATGCAGCCCAGGAACAACATAAATAATCCTGCACATGCAAGGTGATGGCCAAAAAAAGCCATCACCTGGATTTAACTAGGAAAAGGTTTCAGAGATTTCCTTTGGGTAATTACTCCTTGTTTCTTCTTTCCGTTCCCGTCAGTGGATTTTGTCTTCCCTGATGGCACAAGCATATTCGAAGATGACAATGCCATCATTCACGGGCCCAAAAAGTTACATTGTACATAAATGACATTATCTTGGGCACTGAAAAAATACTTGTTATGACATACCTGCTGTTCTAGAGGCTTGCTTTTATGGGGCACTTCCTTTGCATCTGACATTTACCTTAGGCATTTGCAGCGTATCACTGAAAAGGCCACATTTTTGTAGGTATTTTCACTAACCCATCTTTTCTCATTTCTACTAATTCTCTTCACAGTGGCTCCTCTTATTTGGCCTATTTTCTGTGCTCTCTGTAGTTTTTTTGTCAACCTATCATCTGCTTGTGTTACTCAGCATTCTCTCCCCAAGTGGTGATAGTCTCTTACCGCGAGGAGCTCTGTTCCTATTATTGTGGTCCCTTTGCTCTGTGCATTAAGTGTTCTCTGAAAGGATGCTCACAGTTTTTTATTATCTGTTCATACAGTTCTGTAGGGTTCAGTTTAGAGTACTGTGAAAAAAAGTATTTGGTCATTCCTTGTTTTTTTTGTATATTTGTCACACTTAAATGTTTCAGATCATCAAACAAATACTGGACCAAAGCTAACCAGAGAAAATCCAAAATGCAGTGTTTTAAATGTATCTATCTCGGGGGGGGGGGGGGCTGGCTATTAAAATCTACCTAGCTCTAGGTGACAAAGTATTTGCTCCCCAAATCTAATAAGTGGCTGTGCAATAACTGCAACCAAGCATTTGCAATAACTGTCAGTGAGTCTTTTAACATCGCTGTGGGGGAATTTTGTCCCACTCTTTTCAATTCAGTTTTATTTGTACAGCACCAATCATAATTCAAGATTATCTCGAGGCGCTGAGATGAAACAACACAAACATTGGACCACATCCACAGTCACAGGACAGGTCACAATCAGCAAACACATGTCAAGGACATCTAAAGAACTCTTTGCAGAATTGTCTTGAGCCACGTGGCAAAGTTTTGAGCATGAACAGCTGTTTTAACGTTACCCCACATCCTCTCAATCGTATTCAAATCCTGACCCCTCCCCTCCCCCCAAGGCCAGTTAAAAACATACATTTTTGTTTTTTGAGCGTTTTAGAGTTGGACTCGCTGGTGTGTTTTAGATCATATCCCAAGTGCACTTGAGGTCATGAACTAATGTCCAGACATTCTCCTACAGGGTTTTTCTTGTAGAGGGCAGAAGTCATGGCTCTGTCAATTATAGCAGGTCATTCAGGTCTTAAAGCAGCCATAGACATAGTCACATACCACCACTGTGTTTGACTATTGGTATAATGTTCTTTGTGTTAGTTTTACACCAGATCTAGCAGGATGCACCAACTTCTGTCTCAGTCCACAGAATATTTTCCTGAGTCTTGACGATCATCCAGGTGTTTTTTGTTAAATGTGAAATGAGCCCTTGTGTTCTTATTGGTCGTTTTCATCTTGGAACTCTCCTTCCATTTGTGTTATGTGTCTTCCTATTGTTGATTCATGAACACGGACCTTAACTGAGACAAGTGAGATCTGCAGTTCTTGACATGTTCTCCTGCTCTCCGTTATGACCTCATGGATGAGTAGGTGATGCGTTCTTGGAGTAATTATGTTTGGTCTGCCACACCTCAGAAGGTTCACCACTGTTCCACTTTTTCTCTTTGTGGATAATGTCTCTCACCTTGGCTCAGTGGAGTCCTAAAGCCTTAGAAATGGCATTGTAATGCTTTCCAGACTGATGGATGCTGGTGACTTTGTTTCTCATCCTCTTTCTTTAAATCATGACTGCTTCACTTTGTCACACAGGTTCTAACAAAGCAAACTACTACAGCAACTGAAGTCATTCAACAAATTCATGATGTAACAATAGAGGGGCAAACACTTTTTTGATGCAGGGCTAGGCAGGCTTGGATATTAAAGTGACAAATATGTAACAAATAAATCAGGAAGAGGGCAGATGCTGTTTTCAGGGCAGGGTAAAAGTAACTCTTGTGATTTTGCTTCCTTTATTTCCTATCTTCCTCAGTTGCCATCACCCCACTCTCCATACTTTCACTGTTAATCATGGAGAGAGTGTCTGGGTGCTATTAGCCCACTCAAGGCTGCCCACACTGCTCCACAGTGACCGCACTCAAATATACACAGCCCTGTATGAGATGCTTATTGCTTGCTTGGTGGAGCTTTACAGGAAAACCTAAGCAATCCCAACAGAGGGGAAATTTGTGAAACATAATGAGGCCCATCATGCTCGGCCACAAAGAGCATATAACCATGGATTGTTCGTGCGTAGCTAGTTCGGGTTCTGGCCTCTCAAAATGTTGCTTTTTTTGCTCACAGGACAACTTTTTGGCATCATTGAGCTTAAATTCCATAATTCCCTTTTAGCATATTATAAGTCAACTGGTGTGAGAGGAAACTAGACTTCTGTGCACAGGCTATCTATCCAATAATCTTCTGTCACTGGGAAGATTTTCACCGCAGATGGCTAATTACGTTTTTTTTTTTTTTTTTGGGGGGTGAGGGGTGAAATATGTGACTGACAGCTATGAATGCTGATCACTGTCAAGATTAGTCAAAGTTTTTGTCACGGGGTAGATTTATGGAAGTGTAGTAACCAAAAACTTGTTTACCCAGAATTTGTTTTGTATTTTAGATTATGCAATGTACGGAGTCAACACCTTAAGTCAAGGGTGTCCAATCATTGCCCCAAATGGCCAAGACACTGCAGATTTTCTTTCCAGCCACTCACTGAAGCAGACATTTTCAAGGATGAGCAGCCTACTAAAGATACTGGTTGGGAAGAAAAAGTGCGGCGTCTTGGCCCTCCGTGGCAAAGATTGGAAACTCCTGCTCCGATACAACTACTATACAAATCTGTATTATGGCAACGAACGCCGAGTTAAATAAAGAGAAAAGACATTCCATCATCACTTTAAGAACCCAGAATCAGAATCGGAATTGCCAAGCATGCATACACATACGAGGAATTGTACTTGACAATAAGGTGCGCTCATGTTAAGCGCTCCCTAATGACACGGCGGCTGACAGGCGCCTCATACAGTGGGGGGAAAAAGAGGGGGAGGGGTGATACACATTGGGACAGAGAGACAAAAAGCACAGATTCTCAGAATTCAGCTCATGAGTGAGCAAAATTATGAAAACATAGGAAAAAAAACCCTCTTACTGCACATTTAGCAGACAACAGTTTCTGTACAATAACAAAGCAAGGTCAGAGAGAGTTGGGGTGTGTATGTAACAATGTGCATATTAATCAGTGGATGCATTGTGTGTTATCACTTCTGATAGAAAGTCAAGCATCCTTCCCCAATGCAAATTGTCCAGATCTTGAATACCATGATGTTTACCCACCATGGAAGGCAAAATGTTCTTCAGAAAGTTCAAACAAGCTCTCAGTCAGTGTTTTTGAGAGCGGGGAAGGTGGTAAGCAGCGCATTCTCCAGCAGAGTCCGCTCCCCGGGGGAGATAACGACCTGTTCAAGGCCATTGGGAAGACAAAACAAGATAGCCGTCATTTGGAGACAGACGGGAATTTCATCTCCTCAATACTCCAATTTAAATATCTTTGTACCAGACTTCAAAAGATCACTTCTATTAAGAGAATCCTGCACCCAGTGTTGTTATCCACTCATTCGATTTGCCTCAGAAATTGTCCCAAGTTCGTGCTGCTAGATTCTCTTCCCAACTGCATAATTTGAGACAAAGCTTTATTGGGCTCTGAAACAGCTCTGTCTGTTCTTCTGTGTCGATAACCAGGAAATACACCCAAACCACTTAGCATAAATCCTGTTATCATGGTTCCGAATAGGAAAATATCCATCACATCCCCAGTGGACAGCGACTCAAAAACACATAAGTTTCCATCCACCGACCCCTACGTGTCCAGCAGCCGCTGTCCTCAGAGGACCTTGGGTTCCCCTCAACCTGTTCCTGCATGTCAATTTTATTGAGGTCCAGCTGGTCAAGTCCATGTTGTTTTAAGTTCTTTGGGGGGGAGACGCTGACAGAGAATGAGCACAAAAAACACGCAGACAGACATAGGAAGCAGGGAAACGGGGACGGGGAGCAGATAGAAATGCGTCCGCTCTCTCTGAAGCCGGAAGAAGAAGGCCTAAACTGAAGGTCAACCAGACCAAAGTAGCCACATTTAGCTTTGATGACAGATTGCTACACTCGTGGTATTCTCTCATCAGATTCATTGGGCAGTCACCAAATGGTTTTCAGTTCATAGGTGTGTCTTGTCAAGAATTAATTTGTGCCATTTCTTGCCTTATTAAGGGGTTTAGATCATCGGTTGTCTTGTACAGATGGAGGGTGGGTACAGAGTCAATACCCTATTAGTGCTACTACAACTACTATACAAATCCGTACTATAGCAAGAAAGAGTTAAGTAAAGAGAAAAGGCAGTTCATCATTGCTTGAATGTGTCCCCAAGTGCAGCCACCAAAAACCAAACACTACGATGAAACTGGGTCTCATAAGGACCGTCCCAGGAAAGGAAGTCCAAGAGCTACCTCTGCTGCAGAGGAGATGTTTATTAGCATTGTCAGCCCCAGAAATGGAGGTCAGTCCTCATGCAAGAAAGTTTCATCATAGCATTTGATGGTTTTGTTGACTGTACTTGGGGACAGGTTTACAGACAAATGAAAGAGAAGGTTTGTCTGAACATTTGACTGGTAACATAATCTGCAGATTGGCTACTAATGGCTGACAATGGCTACTTGCAGCCCTAAAACAGTTTCTCCACATGAAAGAGGTGGTTTAGTTTGAGTTAGATGTACCTCATAAATAACTGGAAAAAAAATAAGCATGTGCCAAGAATATGCTAAGGCATTCATATTTAACTGTGTAGATGGATTAGCTGTGTCAGTATAATCCAAGTCTGTTTAAAGAGCAGTGCATTTCAGAGGCCTTGCTGAACTCTGTACAGAGTTGAGCTGCAACAGATGCTGTGAATGTAATCATATTGCCTTGTCCTTGAATCTTAAGGAGCTGCTGGTTAATAAACATGTTTTAACTAAACTTTTTCTCTCTGTGTGTCTTCCATTTCTCCCTCGTCACTAATCCTCCACAAGAGGCAGCCATGAGCCCTCCACGCCGATCATCGAGTTCCCATAGTGACAGGTAATTTTCCAGAGCACTTCATTCCCCTACACATGACATTGAGTGACACGGCTGCAACTCATGTCTGTATATAAATATACACACACTAATGTGGAGGGAGCAAGGAACCAGGCAAACAGAGAAATACAGATTATGTACTGATGGGTAGCTTGCATTATTACTACTTATTCCTTATGGTGTTCATGTTGATGGTAACTCCTTTTATGCTTGCTGAATAACATGTACTTGTTACTTTTGTTGTGTTTAACAAATAAACAAAGCCACGTAAAGTAGGACAGTTGCTTCAAATCATCTGATTAAGACTGTGATGCATGACTTGCTTTCACTTGACAATAATTGAAGCAATTAATTTTTCTTTTTTTTTTTCCAAAGCACTTTTAACAATAAAGCTCGGAGCTAAGCACAATGCTGCATTGAAATGACTGCTTTTCTCAGATGATCCACAATGAAAACATTATGAGCTGTCCTCATTAGATTTTAATGCCAAATAAATATATGCTGTGTATGGTCAGTATCTGTGTTCTTTGCAGTGAATTTCCATTTTCACATCCATGCTCAGACAATTTATTGACCCTGTCAGGGGACTTTATGGGAAATGTACGCTTTGAGTGCTTTGATTACAGATGATATGGTATTGCTTGTTATTTTTCTCTCAGATAAAGACTTTAGAACTTCCTGACCATTCAGCTGTCTTGCTTGAAATGAAGTCCTTTTGGCAGTGTAAAGCTACACTACCAGTGAAAAGTTTGGACTCACCTACTCTTTCAGGGTTTTGTCTTCACTGTTTTCATTTTCAAGATGGTACATTAATACTGATAACATCCAAACTGTGAAAAAACATGTGTGGAATTATGTAGTAAACAAAGAAAGCGTTATGCAACCCAGAACCCCCCTTCCCTGTCAGTCTTAGACAGAGGAAGAGGATGCCGGAGGAGAGAGAGCTGTGGTGCAACCAATAACAATTCTCAGTATAGTTTTTTTCTCGTGTAAATAACCACATCTTTATTGAAACGATATGTTGTGGTCAGGAAAATTATCGTTTTGATTAATTGACCCTCACGATTGTCCTACATTGTACATTAATACTGAAGACATCCAAACTGTGAATTCAATTTCAATTCAATTTATTTGTATAGCGCCCATCATAATAGACGATTATCACTGGGCGCTTCACAATTCAAGGCCAAGACCTCAAGACTATACAGAGAGTAAACCCAACAGAACCACTGAGGGCAAGCCAAGGGCAAAAAGGAGGAGGAAAAACTTCCAGCGGCTCAGGGTAGGCGGCCATCTGCCTTGACCGGTAAGAGTTAGTGGACAGAGGAGAGACAAAAGAAAAGAGTAGAGCTAGAACAACAACACAGACACTGGACGATGTCCACAGTCACTGCACAGGTCCACAATCAGCAAGCACACAACCAGGACATCAAGAGACCTAGAAACCCTGGGCAGAAGGAGGAAGCACAAAGCTACAGGGAAATGCAAGTTGGTATCACAGTATTGCAAAAATATAAAAATAAGCAAGGGGGAGGGGGTAGAGAGGCGACTAGAGAGAAGGTGGAAGATGTAGAGCGAGCGAGGGGAGGAGGAAGGGAAGAGATTTAGAGAGAGAGAGAGGTAGGGGAAGAGTTAAAGAAAGCGATAAAGAGATGAGCGAAGCTCAGTGCATCACTGTCCCCCAGCAGCATAGGACTATGCAGCAGAGCTAAGGGAAGATTAAGTGTTTTCCTGACCTAGACTTAACTGTATGCTTTGTCAATAATAAACTTTTAAGCCTAGTTTTAAAGATAAGGAGTATGTCGGCATCCACATTAAGAAGGCAAGCAACGGCAGAAATGAACTTCACCTCGTGAAACTGATGAGTAAATGCAATGAGTGTGCAAAGCACTCCTTAAATCTACATGTAGCTACTTTAGACAATCTAAAATATAAGGATGTTCAGTGCTGTTTAACAATTTTCTGCCTTCTACACGAATCCATTCTTCTTTTACAGTTCAGATGTCTTCAGTATTAATGTATAATGTTGAAAGTAATAACATTAAAAAGTAAAAACACTGAAAGAGAGGCAGTGTCCAAACTTTTGACTGCTTGCTCGAGCGTGTGCATGCTGATGCAACATTGTCATCCCACAGGCCCTCAACAGACAACCTGCAAAAGAACAACAGCAGCAACTCTGGCGTTATTCTGGACATCTCTGCTCTCAAGATGGCAGAAGTGGATACGGAGGTTCCTCCTCTTCCTCCTCGGTATCGCTTCAGGGATCTACTGCTCGGAGACCAGACGTTTCAGAATGATGACAGGTAGAATGGAACAACACTGAGTAGTAGAAATATTCCCGGACATCCTGTGTTTTGTGTGTACATCTGCATATTTTGTCTTCCAACTCTCGCTGGGTATCAGTTCATAACCTTCACAGACTTGTACTGTGTTTACATTGCTGCGCGTTTCCTCCGAGGTATCTCTTCACTTAGTATTTTTCTACATTTCCCAGTTGGACCTCTTACAAACAGTGTTGTGGGACTTGCACTGAGCTGGTGGTTTTGAGTGTAGGTGGAAATGGTAATAGTGCAGTGTGAGGCTGTGGCCTTTGCTGAGACCTATTGGCTGTCTCACACTCAGGGTTATTGAAGTTTATGTCCACAGAGGAAGTGGTCTGCCTTTGAAATTGAATGATTCCATATCTAGACTGAATGAAAACTGTTTTTCCTTCATGATTCTAAGAAACTGAGGCCACAATCAATACTGTGTTTTGGATAGGTATCCACACACTAAATAAATGGTCTCAGAAGCACAAGTTGCCACGCTATGTACAGTAGTTCTAGAAAATGTCTGTCTTAATCCTATGGCTGCTTGATTTGACCAAAATCTCATTTCACAGTACAGGTTGTTTCACATCATAGTAAAGGATGCATATTCTACATATTCTATAAATTCAATCAATAAATAGTGTCTTTAAAATTGCCACATGGATAAGTCTGTTTCTTGTCACTTTTTGGATTTTATACAAAATTCCCAGCTATAACCATTTGATTATCTTTGCTACCTTTATGAAAATTTTGTTTTTTCAGATTTTTTTTTTTTTTTCAACTGTTGTGCCAGATTCTTAACAGGTCGTTTCAAACCATGCCAGTGTCATTTAGAAACAGTAAGGTGCTTTTATTTGCAAACAAAAACAGAATTATTTTATGAAAACAAAAATGACCAGGGTCAATATTATTGAACCCCAGAAGAACTGACCTTTTTTCAGACATGGCACAAACCACCATTCTGTGACTGAGTAATGGTTTAAGAGTGTGAACTGAGGCTAAAACTAAAAATTTGTCCAATATTCACTTCAGAAAGGATTTGAGGCATCATTTGCAAAAACAGAAGAAATGAGTTTATATCTGAGACAAAGGATTGTTGGACACAAAGCAGAATAGGATATACAAATGTTTGGAGAAAAGAGTGGAGAGGCATGTAACCCAAAAAAACAGTCCCCACAGTGAAACAGGGTGGTGGGGATGTCAGTGCATCTGGATCTATAAACGGTGTGAGGGTAAAAGGAAACCTGAAAGAAAAGCTCATGTAGTTGGCAGAAAAACTGGGTCTAGGTTGTCATTTTGTCTTCCAATGTGGCAAAGCATATGTTGCTTCTGGTGAAGAACTACCTCCAAAGGGTGAAAGTCAGTGTGACTGACGGGCCTGCACAAAACTCTGACTTAAATCCTGTTTAAAAAAATCTATGGAGTGAAATGAAGACCAGGGTCCATACCACAGGACTGTAAAATGTGCAGGAGCTTGAGAGATTTTCCCAATAAGGTGTGTTGTGATCCCTCAGGAAACGTGCCTGATTGTTGTTGTAAACTACAACAACTGTCTGCAGGCTGTTGTTGAACTGAAAGGATACACAACTGACTTTTAGGGTTTGCTGAATAATTTTCATGATTTTTTTTTTTTTTTAAGTGTTTGATGTGTTTAATGCTGCTGCCGTTGATGATGCCACACAGTTGGTCTACAATGTGTAAATGAGCAATTTATTTATATTCATATGAATAATTAGCCACAAGGACTTAGCTTTTGTTTCTCCTTCATGCCAACCTAAATATCGGAACACATTTATGCAATGTAGGGAATATGAATAAATTGCTAATTTGCATTTGTTTGTCCAACCACATGATGCCATCAAATCACACCCTCTACTGATAATAAAGTGAAATAAAATAATTTATTTCTACTCAAAATCTATGTTTTAAGGTGGTGTCATATCTTGGCACAGGCCAAATGTAAAAAAAAAAAAACAAAACATTATTTTGTGTTTCATATCCACGTGTTTTTGCTGCTGAGGTTTTGTTGTACTGCTGCTCAGATTTCATTCAGCTTGATTTTGCACAATTTTACCAAGAAAGCACTAGGTATGACTAGGTATGGTAGCTAGCCGGGGGGGGGTTCTTCCACTTAATGCCTTTTGTTACTAGTGATGCTGATATCAGATTTAAACAAATACACAACAAAACCTTTTATTTAAATAGTTATACGGTAATGCTCATAAAGTCACAAAGCCTGTCTGCCCTGGTGGCTGCCATCAGCTGTGGAGTCGGTCAACAGAGACGCTCTGCCCTCTTATTTTATTAGGAATGTTATTGGAATCATCCCCCCTGCCCCCCAACTCAATTCTCCTCCTCTGTGTACCGTGGCCTTTAGGCATTACTTTCTGCTAGGGTGAATATTTTTTACCAGGAATCGACAACCACTGCCTGTTTTGATGTTGCGTGTGAGGAGCATAACACGGTGTTAACAGAGTGTTAAAGCTTCTCACTCAGCAGGATGACACCTGCTCAGCTGTGGCCAACCTCCTCACATCATAACTCTGACTTTTAGCGTGGTTGTTTCTCCTTATTCTTGTCTACTGCACCCACAATAACATGTTGTGATCAGTGACTGGACGTTCTGGACTTTTCCACACATTTTGCCATATTACTGTTTTTATTTTATTGTCCAGGGAGTTCAGTTCTTCAGGTTGTGGTAATTACCAATATGTTAGAACAGCAAGTGGAAACTGTTGCTGGGATGAAAACAACCTTCGGGTCGAGATCAGGGGCTGAATGTGATAGAGAGGATGCTCTGCTCATTGGAAAATGAAAGCCCATCTTGAGAACAAAATCAATAGTCTTTCTTTTTTTTCCCGCTGTTGGTGACTTATTGCTTGCTACAGTAAATAAAGGTGTATTGTGTAGAATTTGATGCAGGGAAAGGTAGTTGCCAGCCAGTAAGTCAAATTGTCCTGCCAGCGGTAAGATCTGGCCTTCAAGATTGTTTTGATGCTCTTTTTATTTAGAGAAAAAAATACCTGACTGACAGTAAGTAAGTAAATAATTTTTATTTATATAGTGCTTTTCAAGACAAAAGTCACAAAGTGCTCTACGAAATACAATAAAAGAAAATGAATAACCAATAGCCATATCAAGTAAGAACAATAGATACAACATTTAAGACGGTGTTGGAGTATAACTACCGTATTTTTCACAATATAAGGCACACCGGATTATAAGGTGCACCTTCGATTTTTGAGAAAATTGAAGGATTTTAAGTGCGCCTTATAGTCCGAAAAATACGGTAAGTCAAAGCACTTAAAGGTGTAGTCTGCAATGTTGGCAAACTACAGTAGCCATCCTGTGGTTAGATGAGCTACAGATGCTAGATCCCAGTAGTTACCGCTACAACTGTTTTTCAACTACACAAATGAGTGCATGAGTTTGTGCACCTATTAGGTGGTAAGCTATGTTCACTGGCAGGTGACCTGTCTAATAAAGTACCACAGAGAGTAGCCATGATCTGCTAGCTAGTTTGCCAGCATCATCAACTGCACCTTTTTTAAGCTATTTTTTTCACCAGGGACATGTAGAGACCTTTAGAGGGACAGGTGATCAACTTTAGAAAAGGGGCACATGGAGCAAAATGTTATCCCACCATGAACTAACATAGTTTTTTTTAATCAAAACAGTTGTATTATGTGACCTTAAATCCAACAGAATCATGCTGTATCATTGTACCCTATCTGATAATATGATTTACTATTGTTGACTCTCAAGTGTCTCTTCATCATGTTCAATTTCAAAGAATCTGAGATGTCGAATTTATTGAATTTGAATCAAAAAATGAGATGATGTCCATAAAACTAGGTCAACCTGATATGACATCACTAACAGAGACTGTTTCTGTTAGCTGTCAGCTATTTCTATTTTTCATTTTGTATGCCCGTGTCTGAATTTCGACTGGAAGTGGTGGGATTGCCAGTCATGCCTGATTGTTGTGTGGCTGACTATAGTTTGAACACTCATGAGGACGGTTTTAGTTCATTTAGATTTCCTACGGACCACGAGCTTTTGAAGAAATGGAACATTCAGTGCTGTGCAGTGTCGCTTCACGGACAAAAACACGGAAGCACACGCTGTTATGTACGAGGTCTGTTGCATTTATCATGGTGTTATGGTCCAAAAAGAAGGGTATGTTGAGTGATTTTTATAGTTGTTGGAAATATATCAAACGGATTTACTAAAATATGGAGTTTTATTCACATTGGATCAACTTTTGATGAGAAGGATCAAAGGTAAAACTAACTTTGTTTTCGTCGCTGGGTTTTGTTGCTGATTTTTTTTTTTTTTTTTTCTGAAATTGGTTTAGATATGTTTTTAACTGGGCGACACGGTGGTGCAGTGGGT
>JAQQAE010011262.1:0-13700 GCA_029823295.1 Pseudamia nigra | reverse complement strand
ACAGGCAGCCAATGAAGGGAAGCTAGTATTGGAGAAATATGATCCCTCCTTCTGACTCCTGTTAAAACTCGTGCTGCGGCGTTTTGGATAAGTTGGAGACTTTTTGTCTTTATGTGGGCATCCTCCCAATAGTGAGTTACCATAATCCAGTCTAGACATAACAAATGCATGGATTAATTTCTCTGCGTCTCCGTGGGACAGTACATTTCTAATTTTGGTAATATTATGGAGATGAAAGAAGGACATTCTGGACATTTGTTTTATATCAGAACTGAAGGATAGATCCTGATCCACGATCACCACCAAGTTCCTCACAACTGTACTGGGATATACTGAAATGTTGTCTATTTTAAAGAAGGCATCAGGGAGGGTACTCCTTAGATTTTTTTGACCAAGTATCATAACTTCGGTTTTATTTTCGTTCAGAAGGAGAAAGTTAGACATCATCCAGGCCTTGATGTCTTTTAAACAAGCATGGAAATGTACTGACACTGTATGTAATTAATCAGGTATGTGTTCTAGGTCTCTGTTCTAGGTCTCTGTTCTAGGTCTGTGCTCTAGGAATTTGTCCCTTGTTGTGAGGGTTGTGTCAGGAAGGGCATCTGATGTAAAAAAAAAAAAACTATGCCAGCTCAAACATGCGAATCATTGGTATTTCACTGTGGCGACCCCTGAGGGGAGCAGCCGAAAGGAGAAGAAGAAGAAGAAGAAGAGTAATCAAAGGATCAAAGCTCTGTTGCTGCCATGGTAACCACACATTGCATTAGAATTCCCCATTCATTTCCTATGGGAAAAACTTGTCAAAAAAGTTTTAAGATTTTAAAAATTATAAAGGTTAGAATTATGAAAAGCAATAGCACACTTGTCCTGAATAAGCTGAAACATATGAAGTTTGAATCTGACAAAAAAATGTAGTACACAACAAAAAAACGTATGGAAGTGGAAGAATATTAAAGACTCAAGACAACAATAGTGCGATTGCTGCATGACTCAGCAATCCGACTAATAATGAGAAACTTTACAAGGTCATCACAAAATTGAATCCAACAATGAGAAAAACTGTCATTTTTTCATGTGAAGCAGGACAATGTAGTGTTACTATTACTGAAATCTGCAATCTTTGGCTTTATTACTTCCAGAGACCCAAATATGACCATTAAACTGACATAAAGGAGGGATGTTTTCGATAAATAATCTCAGCTCTGCCCCTGCTGTCTAGCTTCACTGCATAATGTGATTTAGAATCTTTACAAATGGTAATCATACTTTTACATTGTCTCCAGGTTACAGTGTTCCACATTTTGCTCATGGTGTGTCCTGCATCTCTCAGTAAATGCACAATCACTGTCATTTACGGTTTCAGGTGGTAATTTCAACCCACTCCTAGGCAACTAAAACTGCATTGCTGCTGCTTTACAGATGTAACTACAGGGCTACCATTCACTTGGAAAAAGGGTTGCACAGTTAACTGAATCACTGTTGCAAGAATATCAGCCTGTGCAATTATAGTGCAATCTCAAAAGGCTTCAGATCAAGATTAGAAGGGTTTAGGAGTGATCTTATTGTAGAAATAGAAAAAAAAAGAACTAAACCGCTGTTTGTAGTGATATTTTGGATTTGGTGACACAGCAGAGATGCTAAATGAAAGTCTCATTTCTTGGTATTTTTAAATGCTATTTTAAGTTTTCATATTTAACCTGACATTCACTAGAGTATTCTGCACATTTTTCTTGATATTCAGACAAACCAAACCCACACTATTGCCCACAGTAAGTGCAACGTAGTTTTTTTCTTAAGATGTCCAATTGCACTTCAGCCTCATGATTTGACAGAGGAGAGTCACATATTTCTATTTAAATATATTTTATTGGCACATTTTAAATAAAATATCAGAACAGAAATACACAATTATTACTGTAAAATAGTGGCATTTAAAAAAATAACAGCATTGACTAAAAAGTGATAGCTCATCATACTGCCTCTGACCTCCTTGGTCAGAGCTTATTGTCTTGTATGTCCATTTTTGCACCCTGAAATACTCTAAAGAAAACACTAGTGTCTCAGATTTGCCCTTACGCCTGAGACATGACTACAACATTCAAGTGATTCTAAAAGCCTACTGCAAAAACAGTCATTACAATTATTAACTTCCAGCCTAACCAGGATCATTTTAACAGGAGGCTTCAATGTGCATCTATGACAAAACATGTGCATAAAAAACTCACCTAGGCTAGAGCATAGGACAAACTAGCACTGATAGAAAAGTATATCAAATGACACACGCACATGAACCCACTCAAACACGTACACAAATGTACACATATACACAGAGTATAATGGGAAAGGTCCAGCCTGCTTAAAATGACAGTGATAATCATGCCACAAAATGATTTAACATGCTGTTAATGTTACAGTAAGATCCTTTCAGTCTTATTTAAAGTGCTTTGACTTTGCAAAGCATTCCAAAAAGATCATTTTGTGACCCAGAAACAGGAGGTAAACCGAAATTAAACAAGTATAAAAGTATATGTAAAATGTAAATGTAAATGCAGTTGAAAACAAATATTTTCTGTAAAGCAAGGCTTTTGTGTTGTTCCACAGGCATTATGTGTTGACAGGCATTGACTGTTACCGATGCTTTGGTAAGATACATAGTGAAGTGATTAAGATACATATAAAAAATTAAAATCCCAAATAAAAAACATGTTGCTAGACATAAAATTGTCAATAAGCTTTCTCCATTAGTCCAATCCCTGTATTCTCTGTTCCAGATAGTTTCTGGAAGATGTTTTGTGCATTTGCATATCGAGTTTGGTGTTATAGTTTCATGAGCCTTCGTCTTCCCATTCTCATGAGAGGTACCATCTTTTTTCAGAGCTCCAAAGAATCAAAGACCAGTAAAACTGGGAGCTTAGCGGTGTTGTTTAGTGTACCTCACACAATGAGGCAATAAATTAAAAAACAACACGGGCATGTAAGGAAAATCTTTGATTTGCAATATCTGGTATCAACCTGAGAAATGCAGGTAAGGTACAGCAAAGAAGCCTGTATTTCAAAACCTCTGGCTAATGTTTTGGTTTCATAACACCTTACAGCACACGTCCCTCAGTAATCAAAGAGAGATGTTTCTCTTAGAGGTGTTTAGGTACAGCTCATCAGCAGACAGTTGCTGGGCAGTAGGCGTAACACATGACTCCCTAAAGTCTTCATATTCACGCTACAGAGGCAACTTTGTCACAGCTGCTGGTGTAATGGACGTCTGGCCTGTCGTTGTCAGTGTCTTTCCTGTTCCAGCAGGGAAGGGTGAGGACAAACAGAATGAGGGCACCCAGCACCACCACGCTTCCACTGAAGTAAAACGCCATGTCATATGACTGTGTCCAGTCGAAGAACCACCCTAGAAAGTGATAAGAGCAGACATTATGATGAGCATAGGCAGTAACCATAGACACTGCTGTCAACTAAACAATGACAAGCCAGCTCTTTATTAACACTGATGTACCTGCTGCTGTGGCAATACCAACAAATTTAGAGCAGGGTTCTCACCTACTACAGGGGGTCCCAGCATGATCCCAAAGCCTCCGAAGAACATTAAGATGCCGTGGGCTTGTGTCAGTCTGTCCAAACCAACAATCTTAGTGGTAATGTAGGAAGTGAGGGACCAGTTTCCAGAGAAGAAACCTAAAATAGCAGTCAGGATCTGCAGGCCAACATAACTTTTTGTAATAGGGATAAGCAGCAGTGACAGGCCTCCTGCAAACATGGTGAATGCATACAGATAGATGCCGTTGATCCATCTGATGTCCACAAGAATACCCAGCACTAGCTTACCCACACCAGTGGCAATAGCCCCTATTGAAACCAGCGGAATGACACTGACTTCCTCAATAAGTCCTTCACTCTGAGCCACATCCTCAATAAAGAGCACAGGGGGAAATGCTCCAAGGCTAAACAGGAACACACCTATACAAAAGGCCACCATGGCCTGGTCCTGCAGGATTTCATACATGGAATGGATATATTTGCTATAAGCCTGTTGCTTCTTCTTGATGGCTTTCATGATGACCAGCCCAGCCAGGAAGCTGCTTTTCTTCTTCTCTGTTTGGATGGCCAAGTCCTTAGAGTCAATGGTGATAAGTAACTCCTTCACTGTCAGAGTTTTCTCTGGCGTGGTCGTGGAGGAACCTGTTGTAATCTTCAGGTCATCCAGTGGGGGCTTCTCGAAAAGCTGCTCTTCAGTGTGACGTTCCAGAGCAGCTTTCTGTTTAAGGTAGTACCCCGGCATGTTGAGAGGCCTCATGAAGCCAGCACACGCCATCAGGTTTAGTGCCACAGCGCCAATTATGAGCAGGCAACCATCAAGCCCGAAAAACACTATCAGCTCATTCTGTGCCGTGGCATAGATGAAAGCTCCAACACTTGTGCCTGTGTAAACAGAGAAAGGCAACAATTTAGTGCTTGTGTCAGAAAACCACAAAAACTACAAGATAAAGTCACTAGGCGGATTCTTTAACTATGACCTATAGGATCCCAATAATCCCCACTGAAGTTCAACTTAGGCCTATTGTCAAAAAAGTCACGTGCAGAATTTAAATAACTACAGGTGGATTGCATAAAAGTGTAATTAGTAGTTTCAGGGTCCTGGTGTTGTATGGGGTACTGTATCTATCTGTCATAACTTACTGGAGACCTTTAACAAAGCTCTTAGTAACACCATTAGTAACACCTAACTATACCTTTAAAAATACTCTCAACACCCAACCTTCCCTGAATATTAACACCAAAGTACTGATTCTGAACCAACCAGATGTGGTTGCTGATCAGTGGTCCACCTCAATACAATTGGCCACTCTGACATGACTACACTGCAGATGTTTACCTTGGCTTTATAAGGCTCCCAGCTGCTCATACATGAAAGAAGTGAGCATGGAGAACAGGTGTGCACCCAGAGTGCTCAGGGCAGTAGAAGGGCAGCAGTACCTGTAGTGACAATGCCGAGGGCAAGGCCGCGCCTCTTGTCAAAATACTGACAGGTGATTGTCAACGTGGCGGCGTAGACCAGGCCGCAACCAAGACCTGCAGAAAGGGAGAGGACAGACAGATGCAGAAGCAAAATACTAAATATTAAAAAGTACACAAGAAAAACAAAAGAATCAGAGCTGCACAATTCAGATCAGTGAGTTAGGTACTATGTTTATTAGAGAATAGCTGCTACAATATTTATCCCTATGGAAATATTTTAGTAATACTGTTTCTTCAGTTTTTAAACATCAAGTGTCAGCCCAGTGTAAAAGCCATCTTACCTTTGCTATTCATTTTTGGTTACTTTGTGGATTGCTTTGTTAATTTTTTTCTTTTGTTGATAATTTTTGTTCATTTTTGCCCATATCTTGATTATTTGGCCCTTTTTTATATTAATTTTATTGGTATTTATTTGGTCCATTTTAATTCATTGTCTTGATTTTTCTGTTCATTTTTTGCTGATTTTGTTATGTATTTTGTCTCTTGTTCATTTTCATGATTGATTGTGTTCATTATTCATAAACTAAAAACAGTGGGGGATGGGGGGCTTCAGTGAGTGGTAAACAAGCTGCACGTATACGCACAGCTACAGTCATCAACTAAGGGCATATCTAAAAATAAATTATCTTAAATATGTATGTACTCCTCTGTCTGGAAGTGCTGAGTGTAACAGGACTTCATCAGGATTTCACATGGCTGGCTTGTCATTTAATGTGCTTGAACAGGTGGCGGTGGGCCCATGCACGTGACATGAGATTTACACTGGGCTATGTTATGTCAACTTCTCTTACATATGTAAACAACAACGCTGATTACACTGCACTGCTCAAAGGCTGACCCATTCATCTGAGCGCGATTGTGATTTTAAATATGCTGATTAGAGACAATGCTCGCATAACAGTTGGACTTTACATTTACTGTTCTTTGTTGGAATTATTATACAATATGTTACAGGCATGATAGAGGTTAAGAAACTTATTAGCTGAGTCCATTGACAAGAGCCACTCCTACCTGTCTGTGCCTTTGAGTCCAAGATAATGTAGAAGTCTGAAGACTGACTGTAAACTATGCAGTGTATTCACTGTGAGGAGTATGTGAAAGAATGTGTGGCAGGTTTATCATAAAAGGTTTTCTCACCAACAACAATCCCGTAGGAGAACATGAGGAACTGGACGTTGGGAGCAAAGGCACTGAGCATCAGGCCTCCTGCCACCATTACGCCGCTGAAGACAGTTACGGGACGAGCACCAAAGTTATCCACACAAGCACTGCAGATTGGACCTGAGGGACGACAAAAACAGATAGAGGGAGTTAAGGAAAAACACTAGAAATAAAACATTCAGGGAAAGGAAACAGGGATATCACAGAAACAAAAACTAAAACTCACAGTTAAAAAAATGTTTCAGCAGTATATTCAAAAATTACACTGGTAATGAATGATGCAACACCGACTAAAAGATTGTAGGATATTTATTATTTTTTAATTTGCTTCATATTTGCTCTACTACCTTCTCTTATTGAGAAGGATCAAGTATGATGCTTTTGTAATAATATAGCTCAATTTTTTTATAGACGGGTTAATATTTGAAGCCATGGACTCTATCGTCCTACATTTTCATGCTTTTATAATTCAAGATTTTCCTCATACACTCTGAAAATTTCAAATAAACACTAAAACTATACAACACTGAAAATGTTATCACTGTACTATCTCTGACACTGAGTGATGGCATGTATGTACCACACCTACAATGCAGCAGTGCCGCATGTGACCTAAAAGCTGCCAGGTCACATTAGGTTCAAACTGGGAACCTCTCACAAATGATCATATCACCACTCAGAGGTTGCTAGGCCACTGTGTAACATTTAACATTTGAACTTAATCGGTCATTTTGGGGTAAAACAAGGGTCAAGGCTGAACTTTACACAGCCTCTACAAACACATATAGATACGCAGCACAGTATTCCTGATAAATACTCCCACTTCCTGAGGTTACTTGAGTCAGACAAGTAACATGGATTTTTTTTCTTCCTTCTATAGTCCTGCAAGGATCTGCATTGCTGCAGTTGTGTGACAGATTGGACACGTGTCCGGCAGTTGGCAAGATTCTTGGCTAGATCTGTCAAGTCACGATTTTTACCTCTGGTCTCATCGAAAAGACAACGAGGATTGAGGACACTAAGCAGGCAGAGTCTACCTTCACTAAAAATGTCAACAAGCACCAATATCTGTCATTTATTGTGCTTATCAAACAGCCTATCCCTCTTACTTTGCACTCCTCAGAGATTCTGGAAATGATGTAATAGCTATTTTCACATACTCTCATTTTCCTCCCTTTTGTATACAAAGTCTTAACACAACAGTGTCCCTCCCTCTATTTTTTTAAAATCTCAGCCTTTTCTTCTTTTCTGTGGTTAAATTACAGCTAAGTGATCCTCCTGCATTCATGTATGACTTGCAGTTGTTTGCTCTCTGGGAAAATCAATACCGGCAACTGTGTACTGGGAGACACAAAGTCTTTCTAATGGCAATCCCTGTTTTGTCCATCCTGTTAAAAGACACTGCAACGACTCTAGTGGAGAGTTCCCTTTAACACCTGTAGATACAATACATATGCCCCAGGGGCAGTTATTTGATTGATTTGGTAAATGCTTTGTGAAGTAATAAGTGGTGCCAAAATGATCAGTTTACAGCTTGCAGCAAAATAAAGATTCTAAAACACTCTTTTTAAGTGTTTAAAACCATATTATGATTATTTTGGTCTTAATAAAAAAAGCCTCTCTAAAATCCATCTGTGTTATAAATACAACTTTAATTTTGCTCTTTAACCTTAATGTGGATCCACTTTGAGGATGTGATCCACTGAGACGATGTGATACTCACTGGCTATCAGGCCCACTCCAGCGACAAGGGAGCCCACCCAAGCTGTCATGCCTTTGCCCTCCTGGAAGGCATGGAGCCACTCAGGGTACAGGACACCCACTGACTGGGGTGATCCATAGGCCAGGAGCTGTGCCATGAAAGAGGCCACAACAATCACCCATCCCCAGCCTCCGTCCAGGACTTGAGTAGATGGAGCCATGATGTTAGTGCTGCCTGCTGGGATCTGCTACAGCTGTGGCAGAGGAAGGGCTCCTGTGAAGGCCACAACGACAAAGAAACAGATGAAAACCACAAACAACACTTGAGGACAATACCTTAAAGATGTTGAGTGCTGCCAACTTATTGAGCCTAAGGATACTTTGAAAGCATCTATTCTAGTTTCTAACATTTCCACTTACACAAAGCCTTGATGTAAAGAAGGCTGCTGCAGCACTCAGCCAGCAAACAGGCAGATCACCTGTGTAAGGTCCTAAACACAGACTGACTGCAACTAACCTCTACTGGGCTGCTGCTTTTGTCTCTTTCTCTATAACCACACCTCGAAGGAGGAGAAAGTCAGGGGAAGGGGAAAGCTGCACTGCTCTTTGCCCCCCCCCCCACCCACCCACCTTCCCCTTCCATGATTCAGCTATGTTCTTTAATCCACAGGGGGGAGAGTCTGCTGACCCAAGTTTTTCAGACCACCTTTATTAATAATTTGTGGGATAGAGCAACTTTATACATCACTGCGGCAGCATTAAGCACCTAAAGTCACACTTTGTTTACCATGAAGGATTCTGTGGTGGGGGGCGTGGGAGGGAGGGAAGTTTTTCTAAGCTCTTCATAAAATCTTGGTTTGCTGACTATGTGGTCTCATAATACATATTTTTCATTCGAATTTCAGGCTATAATGACTAGTAATGCTATAATAACATATTACAGCCAAAGCCATTATCACTCCGCCAAATGACATTTCCTGAATATGGGCAACGTTAAAAGCCATCACACGCTCTATTATGATTAATGTTGTATTGTCTAATGTGACTGAATAATAAAAGACAAAACACCGCCTGCGGGAATATGTCTCATAAACAAATGCGGCACTCACCTCAGCATCTACAAACACGGCGCCACTCGCCCGCAGAGGTGCGCGCTCTACGGCAACTTTCCATGCAGGAAGGCTCCCGCTAATATAATCTCATAAACACAATATGGACGAATGACAACAAAGCATCACTTGCGGATTTCGTTGTACGAGCTGCGATATACGAAGCCTGGCAGTACAGAAAGCAGTCTGCAGCAACAATGCGCACGGAGCATCCGTTTCATACCGCTTTGTAGCCGGCAAGCAAACCGGTTTAAAGCTGTTCTTGCTGGTACAGGAGCTTCTGCGCCGGCAACTGGAGGAAACAGCGCTGCTTCCTTTTGCGCGTCAGGAGCGCACGGAGGAAGATGTGGCAGCTGGGGGCTGTGGTTTATTTTACTTTAAGGATCTAATAAATGCTCCAAGCTGACACATGCACATGACTTCAAACCCATGCAAGTCACCTGACAGATTTTCCACCCGCGTTGAACACAAATCACTTGTTATCATAAAGCAACCAGTACGTTTGTACCACAGTAATGAAAAGTGTAAGAAATGTGGAATAAAAACTACATGTGCTTCGTTAACTCTTTCTCAAGTCCACTTGTCTGCGCGGTGAAGCAACAAGATGAGGTTTAATTGACGGATGAGTGTCGGTGAATGTGTTACTTCCCTTACAGGAACATTGTCAGTCCAGTCTGAACCGGTTACCGGATGGTGAGAGCTCCACGTTGCAGCAGCAGGGCGCACCGCCACAGTGGCTTTATGCTGAGCTCCAACAAAACCAGGTGAACCCAGCAACGCACGGAAAGCTAAACATTACACAGCTATTACACCACTAATGGATGAGAATGAGGTGAATTTGGTTAAAGCTTCACTGATGAGAATGACAGTGTCAGCTGTAGCCTGAAACGGGAAGTCGAGGCAAAATACGATGAAGATACCGGCACTTTTGTTATTAGATCAATATTTAATAGTGATTTCAAACAGCCTACAACATTAGAGGAGACATCTTATACCCTTTTATAACAAGTTAATTCACACTCGCTGGCCACTTTATTAGATACACGTGTATATATTTAATCAACACATTACATGGCAGCAATCCAGTGCGTTTAGACATATAGAGCCAACCAAGAAAACCCGCTGAAGTTTAAACCGAACATGACAATGAGGAAATAAGATGAAATATGTGGTGGTTGGCGCCTGATCTACGGGGATTTTCACACACAGCAGCCTGTAGCAGGGGTCTGCAACCTGTGGCTCCAGGGCTACACGGGGCTCTTGTGGCTTTGTCCAGTGATGGAAGTAATACATAATAACAAATCAAAATGAACAAAGTAAGCACTATATAAACACCAAGATGAAATAAATGAATTAGATAATGAACACAACCTAAGAAAAAAACATGGAAAGACGTCCACAAAATGAACAATATAATCAAGTCAATAATCAAAACCGAAAAAGTGAACAAAATAAGCAAAACAATGAACACGATTAGTACAAACCTGAACAGCATAAAACACTGCATAATCAAAATAATACAGAAACTGAGCAAAAAACCAAAAAAATAGACCAAAATAAGCAAAATGATGACCCATATATTCCACAAAATTAACATTAACTAATATAATAACCAAAAAACCTCCCAAAAGATTCACAAAAATGCTAAACAAAATTTACAAAGATGAACAAAAAAGGTATCTAAATATGTATCACATATTATCTGCAATGTATTAAACATATATTATTGCTTTATTCATTTTTTTCCACTTTGTGTATTATTTTGGCCATTCGTATTTATTTTATTCATTAACTTCTTCATCTTTATTCATTTTGTTGATATTTTCATTTTTTGTCATTTTTATTATCTTGTTTTTGTATCATTTGTGTTCATTTGTAGAATAAAGAATTCAACAATTTTGTGGCTCTTGACACATGAACTGTATTTTTTTAATTTTCTGCCTAAAATGGCTCTGAAGATTGTAATGGTTGCTGACCCCAGGTCAACAGGGTTTACAGAGCATAGTCTGAAATAGATCAAATATCCAGTTAGCAACAGTTTTCTGGATGAAAATATTGTGTTGGTGCCTGACGTTAGAGGAAAAATGGTCAGACTGGTTCAAGGCTATGGAAAGGCAACAGTAACTCAGATGAGTAACGCAGAAGAGTGTCTATGGGCAGACATCATGTCAAACTTTGAAGCAAATGGACTGTCAATAAGGAACAGGGAATTAAGGCTAAAATTCACATGGACATAGCAAAAGTGGTCAATAGAAGGCTGTCTCGTGAGTCTTGATTTGGATATTACAGTAATGATTGGCATAAGCACCAAGAGAGTATGGATGCATCCTACCTTGTATCAACTCTTCATGCTGCTGATAGTGGCGCATTTTGATACTTTTTAGTCCTAACAGTGTATTGTTTAAATGCTGCAGCCTACATGAGAATTGCTGTTGGTCATGTCCAGCCCTTAATGACCACAGTGTGCCATCATGATTGCTCAGATGTACCTAATAAAGTGGCCAGTGAGGGTAATTCCCAAGGTTCTAGAATGTACATTTTAAAGGTCCAGTACTGTGAAAATACAGCTTTATTAGGTGTTAAGGTTTATGTAAAATTTCTGATTTAAAATATAAGCTGTGAAAATATGAGTTTGCTCAGTACTGTTGGTCCAGAGAAATCCGCACAACAAAACAAACAGGAAAAACAAGCAATTTAGATTAAATGCATTCACCCTCCCCAGTGAGCCAGTAGATTTCCAAATTGTAAAAAAAAAAAAAAAACTCCCTTAAACTGTAATGTAAATTGTGGCACAAAACAAACCTGAAATAAAAGCACCAGAATTAAATAAGCTTCTATATTCCCCTCAGATCCCATGTAAACTTAATACTGTATGTGGACTCTGTGTACTAGAGAACATGGTAGACAATGTGAAAATCCAAATTTGATCCATCTATAATCATGTCCATTCAGTCTCCCAACTACTAGTGTGCTAGCTATCATGATGCTTAATTTTTCTTAGAAAAATCCAGTCTGGCACTTGTTTATTTTGGGTTTGTTTTGTGCCACTATGTACATTACAATCTATGGAAACAGATATATGATGTAATAGAGGCCAGGCAGCTCATATTCAAGCTAAAATTAGCCCCGCCCACATGAGCAACTGACCAATATTTCTTTTGTTCTTTTTTCTTAGAAAATAATATATGAAAAGTATATTATTATGTGTTTACAGTAGAGTTGTGTGAGAATATGATCCCAGATCACTTTGAGAGTGATTTAATGTTCAGCCAATCAGAGCCTTCTTATGAAAAGGGATAAGGTACAGCAATTCACTGTGAAATCAGAACAGAGGCTCTTTCAAAACCAAGGAAAAATTTAATCAACACACTTTATTTTATCACCACCCTTGCAGAAGTCTTTAAAAGATACATACTGCATCAGCTGTACAAATATTAAGTCAAGAGATGGGATCTTTAAGTTTGAGCTCATCATACCAAAAAGCCTTCATTCTGCCAGGTCCATAAACTTGTTCTCAGCCCTCCATCACACACAGTGTGTCAGTGTCTGTTGCTTTAATTATAGATGAGCTCATGCTGGACGCAGTTTTCCTGTCTGTGCCATGGATTCCATGATGTATCCCAGGATGGTTTTGGTGATTCTGGTTATTCTGAAGGACAGACAAAAGCCAGTGATTTTATATTTGTAACATCACAAATACACGGAAATCCACATGGTTTGTTTCAGGAGCACTTTTTCCATCTATTTTGTCATTTTCATTTTTTTCATTGTTTTTGTCATTTCATTATTGTCTTTTTTAAATCATTTTTTGTCTTTTGTGGCATTGTGTTTTTCAGAGATTTCATCTTTGTATTGCTCACATCTTGTTTTATCATTTCTATCTGATTTTGTCTCTTTTATCTTAATCAACTTTTGCATAATTTTTGATCTTTTTGCATCTATTGTACATTATCTGAAAATAATGATATAATCTTGATCGTGATAGTTATCAGTGTTGACTGATTAAAAGAACACATGATTAGAAAAAAATGACTAACTTTTAAAGAGATCTCAGTTGCTTGTACTCCACCTGCTTGTTTATACTTTTGCTTTTAGTCAAACATGTTATAGAAGTTTTGGCAGCCATACCCACTGAGACAAATATACCACATCCACAGGAAGTCAAGGGCTACACTTTCGTTTTCATATTCAATCCTAGCTTATTTCTTCATTTTGGTGATTTGAAAGATGAAAGAAAAATAGCTCAGTCAAACTGCTAAAGCGTCATACAAATTATATTAGCATGTGAATTGCACTCCCTCTCATAACCTCAGGTAAGAGACACCGAAGATCCAGACTACGGGGAGAGGCATGGAAGATGTAATGGGAAGGGAGAGCTCAAAGAACAGCTCAGAGCAGAGATGAAAGGACGGGAACAGAAGAACAGAACAGAATAGAGGTCAAACTGGTTTCCACACCAAAAATTCTTCAGGAACTTTGATCCTTGTTCCCATAGTCCACGTTTGGTGCCAGTAATGGACTTACATAAAAAAGATTTACCCTCTATAATCCCCTTCTGCCTGAAAAATTTTAGTGAGAAAGAACAAGGGAGACACAGTTAATTGTGCTCTACACTGGCATTACATTGACACGCTGTACCAGACCAGTTTCAACCAGCTACAGAGCAAGTATGAGTGTGGGAGCACACACTGTATCATACTGTTTTTG
>JAQQAE010011261.1:0-13701 GCA_029823295.1 Pseudamia nigra | reverse complement strand
AAGCCGTGCGTCGAGGCGAGCCCGACTATATCTAGCCGGTATCTCTCCACCTCGCGCAACAGCTCAGGCTCCTTCCCTCCCAAAAAGGTAACATTCCATGTCCCCAGAGCTAGCTTTTGCAACTGAGGATCAGTCCACCAGGACCCCCGCCGCTACCCATATCACACTGCACCCGACCCCCATGGCCCCTCGCACAGGTGGTGAGTCCATGTGAGGGGTGACCCACGTCACTTCTTCAGACTATGCCCGGCCGAGCCCCATGAGCATAGGCCCGGCCACCAGACGCTCGCCTCTGAGCCCCACCCCCAGGCCTGGCTCCAGGAGGGGGCCCCGGTATCCCACATCCGGGCAAGGGCACGTTGAGTCCAAATCTTTTGCTCTTCATTGGGGTCATCTTGAGCCGCGCTTTGTCTGGACCCTCACCTAGGACCTGTTTGCCTTGGGTTATATGACCCTACCAGGGGCATATAACCCCCGACAACATAGCTCCTAGGATCACTGGGACATGCAAACTCCTCCACCACGATAAGGCGGCGACTCATGGAGGAGTGATGATTTTAATACAAACATTTTATCTATGAATGTTAAAGTTCCAGTCAATGATGTTGGCAAACTTGCTAGTAGCCCATGGTTTGTTGCAGTCCATGGTACCTGCCAGGCAACACAGCTTAAAACCTTATAGGTGGTACTATGGAGGTAGCATCTGTAGCTTACGTACCTAACCACAGGATGACTGAGGAGACACAGCTTACGTTTCAGATTAATTCAACATCTGGTACAGTTAAGAGAAGAACAGACACACTAGCTTGACAACTGTGTGGCTCTAAGCTGTGTTGACTGGCCGGTCACTTCTTTAATTCTTTACTTTGGTCTGCCACATATGGTCAGCTACTGGCTAGTTTGCCTACAGTTTTGACTGGACCTTTAATTCAAGGTCTGAGCAGGACCTTTGAGTGTCTGTTCATGTCTGCTTGTGTAGGTGTGTGTTTGTCTTCTTTTTCTGTGCCCGAGTCAGAGTCAGGGAGACAAAGCACCTGTGGGTGATGTCAGTCCCCCACTAACGACTGATCAAATGCCCCGGAGAAAAGCTACAGCTGGGCTCCTCGGGGGAAAAAGTGCACAGCTATTTATAGAGCGGCAGGGGTGTCACCTCCAATAGAAATCTGGTGGTGTATTACCTGACCCAAGACAGCACATAGCAGCACTTCACAACAGCAAACGAGCTGTGTTTGCAGGATGGTTTTATGAACAATCAGACAATGTAGTTCGAAGTATCCCTTGTTCGAACAAAAAGAGTCAGTCGAGGACAACTGTTTAGATCACGCTGTAGATAAATCACTTTAAAGATGGTGAAATGTTTGCATCTTCAAGAAAAACCTTTTTCTTGTTTTGACTCTATGTTGTGAAAAGAAACAAAGACTATTTTTACCTCAATATGTCCTGCACGTAGCCTTCATCATTTGCTTACATTTACATTTTGCTTAGTCTTTTTGCATCTTGTAGCTCGTTATTGTCTTTGAGCAGCTATTATGTTGATTTGTGATTTTGCATCTTTTACATAGTTATCACCTTTCTGCACCCATTGATCTTTTTTGTGTCATGTTTCATCTCATACTAACAAATGGAACCACAAAACAACCATCTAGTTTCATGCAACTGTCACATAAGATGAAACATCAGCCTTTACAACTAACCTACTAAACTTTGGATTGATATTCAAGGCTAAAAGGTACAGACTGATATAAAATAATTAGTATATGTAGTACCAGCTAAAATACAGCGTTTGGTGCAGCAGCAGCATGATGTTGATCCAAAGCTCAGACTTTCAGGAAAATCCACTAAATTGCAATTGATTATGAGTCAGTCTGGCGCACAAAGGAAAGCGATGGAAGCAAACAGGGCTTCTCTCGGAGATAAGATGAGGAGACGTGTGCACTGTAGCAGCAATTAGGAAGGAAAAGAGCTCCTCGAAGTGAAAAGATGATATATATAAGGTACAGTCAAAGCCGGTTTTCACTGTCATTGAAAGTCTATCAGGTTCGGTTTCCCTCCAGGCCTACATCACACTAATGCAGATACAGCATCACATCACAGCTTTAAAAGTTCCTCAAACAAACACTGAACTGGGTAGAAAGGTTTCCAATACAATGCAACTTATTAAGGGAAATGAACAGTGATTTTAAGGCTTTACCAGCATCAACTTTGACAACTGTACATCTATCAGTTCCACACAAGAAGGGGGGAAATATTTATAGTTTTGTCTGGTGTACATTTAGTCTTTTGACTTGGACTGAAAGTAGAAAGCTACAAGAGGAAGGTGTGTATTTTCAAATGCTGGGGTTTCCATCCTAATTTTCCTTCTGCAGGTTTAATGGACGTAAAATCTGGTACACTGCAGACACCTCAGCTGACGGTGATGAATTCTGGCATGTGTTATTTTTAAACTGAAATGAAATCGGGAGGCAAAAAAGGCGGTGACACAGTGAGTGCGTGGCAGCTGCAGACAGAAGCGCAACCAGAGAAACGGCTTTTCCTGTCAGTCCACGTATTGAAGAAATCTGCAAAAAGCCTTCAACTGTCGTTTCCAACAAGTGACGTGTTATGTAAGAGCGTCTGACCTTCACACGGGCCTACATGCTGATCACCTTGAGGCTGAGAGGGAAGTGCCTGCGACGTGTGATCTCAGGACAGTAATGAAATCCCCCCGTGGCGTTCCAGGTACCTGGAATGTCACTTGGAGTTGGTACCTGTGCAGAGCCTTTTCAGATTCCCGCAGTCCCCAGAGGCTGGAGCAGCGCCTGAGGCAGGAAGCAGACAGTTGCGTGTTAGGTAACCCTGTGGTTGATATGTTTTGTCTCTGAAGCACAGGATACAGTAGTGGAAGCCCGATGCCTTTGGACAGCTTTATGGGGTCTCCAGCACAGCGGGGGCATGCTTTATGGTTTTTATTCAACCACACAAAGTATCGGTTATTACACTGGCTGGTCTGCATGATTCACAGCATCACGACTCTGCATTACACACAATGATTTTATTAAGGATACAGCAGCTTTTATACATGTTTTGTTAAAGCTGGTGGAACACACATTATGCAAAGACTGCATTATGCACAAATCTATTTTCCAAAAATGACTGTGTAAAAGGAAAAAGAATGTGATTTGTCATTTTTCTAATATTAAAACTGCATATTTTATTGACAATAGTACAAAGATAACATGTCAGCTGCTGAAACTGAGAATTTTTTTACAGCCCCAATTCCAGCGAAGTTCCCACATTGTGTAAAACAAATGAAAACAGAATGCAATGATTTACAAATCTCAAAAACCCTTATTTTATTCCCAATACATCATAAGCAACATATCAGATGTAGAAACTGAGACATTTTATCATTTTACGGAAAATATGAACTCATTTTGAATGGCAGCAACACATCTCAAAAAAGTTGGAACAGGAGCAACATAAGGCTGGAAAAGAAACTGTCACAAATCAAAAACAACTGGAGGAGCATTTGACATTAATTGGTTTAACTGGTAACAGGTCAGTCACATGACTGGGTATAAAAGGAGCATTTTAGAGAGGCCGAGCCTCTCACGTGTAAAGATGGACGGAGGTTCACCAATATGTGACAAATTGTGTCAAAAAACTGTGGAACAATTCCAGAAAAAATGTAGCATAAAATTGTGAACACTTTAAAGATCCACTATCTATAGTGTGTAATATCAACAAAAGCTTCAAAGAGTCAGGAGGAAGGTCAAAGGTCAAAACTGTATGACCATCAGGCTCTGACATAATTCTCTACTGGAAATCACTACATGGGCTCAGGAACACTTCCAGAAATCACCACAAATACAAGTTAAAACTGCATAATGTAAAGAAAAAGACACATGTGAGCACCATCCAGCAACACCACCATCTTCTCTGGGCCAAAACTCTGGGACAAAACATTAAAAATGGTCTGAGGCATTCATCTGGCCACAGAACAGTTTAACATTTTGCCTTAGCCCATTATACAGACAGTATAGTTTGTCCATATGTTGTGTGCACATGACGCCTTATTACAGGGTTTACCACTCCATGACATTTGATCTGGATCCTGGCAATAGTCCAGATCTGAATGAATCCCGTAGGAGGGGAGTCAGCTCGCTTGGTGGAGGTCTGCTCTCTCTGCATGCTTTGCAGTACAAATTCATTTTTTGTGCCTTTTGGGCAGTTCGTATCAAGTGGGTAAGCGGATTCAGAAACAAACAGGGTCATGTAGGAGGTCAAAAAGGTCAATGGCCATCAGTGTGTGTCATGCTGTGACTCATAAGAATCCATCATCTGCAGATCAATATCTATTCTCAGGTTGAGTTTGGACCAATCTATGATGGAAAACAGTCAACCTGGAAAACCTGAGTTGATCGTAATAAGTATTCACTGAAATCACAAATCAGGAAAACAGAAAAATGACCAAATATGCCGCAAAATGAACAATACAATCAATAAAGTGAATACTAATGAGGAAACTAAGCAAAATATTGAACAGAAAATGAAAAGAAAAAGAACTATCATCAACAATATGAAAAAAATGAGCATGAAGAGAAGATAAATGAACATAACATGCAAGAAAATAGTTAAAGTAAGCAACAAATGAAAAAGATCTAAAAAAAAAAAAAGGGAACAAATACAAAACAGACTGAATAAAAATATTAACAAAAATGGAAAAATATACCTGGTGAAATGAAAATTTACAACAATGGAGGAAGTGACCAATAAAACAACAAAAATGAACAAGTAGAAAAGAGCAAACTTTAAAAAATAAGCAACAAATTGGAAAAAAACATAAACAAGTGTGAACAAAATGAAAAAAAACAAGAAACAAAATAATAAATAAGTCAACAGAAGTAACAAAATTAACAATATGATGGAGAAAATAATCAAAAAAGAACAAACATGAACAAATTAAAGAACAAAATGAGAAAAGTTTTAACAATTAGTGAAAAAAGCAGCAAACCCATAACATTCCCAAGCTAAAATGAATAGAAAAAATAAATAAATAACAAACAATAGTTGACAAAATGAACAGAAAAGCCGATAAATTGAATATTTTATAAAGTACCACACAAAACATCAACAAAAGTTAAAAAACAGGGGGAAAAAATCAACAAAATGAACAACAGAATGAAGAAAATAATTAACAAAATAGTGAATAACTTAAGCAACGTGATCAATAAAATACACTGTCTGGCTAAAAACAAAGTCACACTCGTTTAGCTTTGATTGACATGCATTTGCTACGGCATTGTTTCAATCAGCATCTGTAATGTCACAACATGTTTTTATTGCACTAATTTTTCGCCAAGATCTTGTATTAATGATGGGAGAGTCGGACCACTGCGTAAAGTCTTCTCCAGTGCATCCCAAAGATTCTTAGTGAGGTTAATTCCTGGAAATGATGTCTCATGCTCCCTGGACCACTCTCAAAATTTGAGTCCGAAGAATCTTAGAATATGCCCGAGTCATCAGCGAAGAAAAAAATCTACTGATGGAATAACCTGGTCTTTCAGTATATTCAGGTCATCAGCTGACTTGTATGGCAGACACTAGACATGATGGGTGATCACTTCACCAGCCTCAATTCTTACCCTGATACTTCATCACTCTGGAACAGGGTAAATCTAGACTCATTGCTCCAAAGTCCAATCTTTATGCTCCTGAGCAAATTGAAGCCTTTTTTCCCAATTATTCTCACTGATAACTGGTTTTCTTAAGGCTCCAAGGCTGTTCAGCCTCAATCCCTGAGTTCCTTCACATTGTGCATGTGGAAATGCTCTTACTTTCACCATTAAACGCAGCCTTGAGTTCTACTGTTGCTTATTTTTTACGATTTGATTTCACCAAACATTTAAGTTTGTTTCCGACCACATTTCTTCCTCAAACATGATGGTTCCCCACTATCCTTCCAGTTTTTAATAATGCGTTGGACAGTTCTTAACCAGGGGGGCAGTTACCAGGGCTGTTCAGTGAGGCCAATGCGAAAGTAACTTTAAGTTGTAATACCACTGCATGGCCACTGGGGAACCAGTCGTCCGGCTCCAAGAAGCCTTTTCCCCATGGAGACACAAATCATTCTATGTGAAAATACTAAGCGAATAATTTTTTTTCATGTGTCATCATGGTCTCAAACGTTTTACTTGGATCCTCTAATAAGTAACATGATGATCCGTCTTTAACTTTTTGCTCCATTATTCAAATATTACTGCAAATACTGCTGGGGTTTGATTGACATGTCGCTATAGTAACAGCTCACTAGTCAAATCGGACCGATTCAGACCTTCGTATCTTCTATTTATTCGATATGTTTATAGTTATACATGACATACACTCGACTGCAGCTGCGGGTACGTGTTTACACTAACAACACCGTAATATGACTTTGTTTGACACTGTGTGAAGTTTTACCGCATCAGTAAGCTGGTGGTTAATATTAGCTTCCCACGAGTCCCCTGGCATGAACGCTTCGTAAGCCCCGCTGCCGTTTGTCCAAATATGGTTACGTCCTGTTTTTGGCTCCAATATGTCGTCCAGGAAGTGATGACCTGATTGGCCTCAAAACAACCCTTCAGAAACTAATGGGTGACGTCACGGTCACTTTGTCCAGTTATATATACAGACTATGTTATTAACCCAATTTTAGTAGTTTCATGAATCTCCTTAGATGCTTTCTTTGCTTGATGCCAATCATTTGACCCTTAACATATTAACATCTTTGCCACAACCACAGGACGTGTCACAGGAATGAGAAGCTACTCACTGCATCATTTAGGGTTAAATAACTTCTTTCCAGTTGAAACCTAATCACTCATGCAGTAATTATCCAGTGGGAGGATCTTATCTATTTGCTGAGTTAAATCCAGGTGGTGATTTTTTTTTTGGCCAGGTAGTGTATCATACTGTGTGGATCCACACCTGGTGACATTCAGGCTACGTTGCGAACGACACCTCAGGATTGTGTTTATAGGTTCGCCGAGCTGTGACAGATGTTCCTCCTCCACACGTGTGACTGTATGACCACAAATCTACCGCATATCTGCAGCTCACAGGAACTAAGCGGAAAACAAACACCTGGCAGCTGTGTGTTTGTGTTTAATGGGGGAGGACGAGTGCACGGCTGCACATGTGGAGCACAGTGAGAAATAAACACACAACAGCACAACGGGTATTTATATTATATCACTACTGCCCTATAAAGTCCAGCCGTATATTCTGTCTGGAGATTGGAGGGATTATATTCAGGTACTGTAAGTGTTTCTCTCCACGATGCTTGGTTTGACCTATGACCCCAAATTACACATTGCATCTGCCTTCGAGTGACCTTACACATCCACTGTAGGAGCCATGCACCGGTTTTAATATTTAGATTGTTAGTTTATGTGTGAGGTTGTAGTCACAGGATGTGGGCGGAGTCACTCTGACACGACTGAATGGCATGTTTTTGGAAAGAGTAGATGAGTGAGTGCGTGAGGAAGCTGATTTTTGTCGACCGCTTTTCACTGATTTTTGTGCTGTTTTCCGTTTGTTGAGTTGGGAGCAGTCAGGTTGCCCCGGTCGTGGCTCATTCTTACAGATGTCATTTTCTCCACATCTATGGTGTTTTTTATATGTACGGGTGTGTTTGACAGAGGCGCAGTCATTTGGGGTTGGTTGGATCAGGCATTATGAGTTTCAAGACGCAAGACGACGCACAATAATTAGTCAGGTGTGACCAAATCCCCCATGTTTGGAATTATCATAAAGGCAAACATATATGTATTTGTACAACTACTTTTATTAACTGAGAAATGCTCTTCTGTAATTGAGCCAAAAATAGAGTGGTGCATAATTAAGTCTCTTGAGTGTGAAAGTTTTCAATTACTTATTTCCAGCGTATCAGCTTATAGTGACAGCACCCGTGTTTCTCCAGTATGTCACCTACTATAGTAATAATAATAACTTTATTTGTACAGCACTTTTCAAAATAAGTTACAAAGTGCAGGGGTTGGCAACCTTTACAATCTAGACAGACATTTTTGGAAAGACAGGAAAAAAAATGCCTAGAGACGCAAGTAATATTCAGACATACCACATGACGTATGACACATGTTTGAGCTGGTAACATGTCAGCAAAGATGGGGTTATTTTATTTTTCTGATCATTTTGTTGAGGTTTTTTAATTATTTTTGCTCATATTTGTTCAACTTATTTTATTATTTTTGCTCATTTTTGCTTATTGTTGTTCATTTTGCAGATTATTTGGTTCAGTTTTTGCTCACTTACTTAATTATTTTATTCACCTTTGCGAGTTTTTCGTTCATCTCCCATATTATTTTTGTGGATCTTTGTCTCATTTCCTTTCTTATATTCATTTACTTGACTATTTTGTCCGTCTTGTCGAATATTTTGTTGCTGATTTTGCTCACTTTGTTAAATATTTCCTGTTTTATTACATTTTCATTCAGTTGATTTATTACGTATATTAATCATCTTTGTGAAATGTTTGTTCATTTTTCTGATTACTTTTGCCCGGGTTTGTCTTAATGAAGAATAAAGGATTTTTTTTTTCATAATTTTGTTCAACATTTTGGTTATTTTTGTTCATTGTCTTAGTTTTTTTCCATTTTCGATCATTTGCTTATCATGTCATTCATTTTCTTGATTTATTTGCATCAGTTTTGTCTTCATTTTTGGTCATTATGAGTTCATGAAGCCAATGGGGGGGGGGCTTCAGAGTCACATGTGGCCCTGTACCCACAGGCTGCAGACCCCCGCACTAGTGTCATCACGTCTTCACATTTTCAGGCCCAAACATGAGCCTCAGGATGGATCGATCACGACGCACTGTGTCCAGGGCAGGAGGTTTTAAACGGATCCTCTTCCCATGAGTCACAGCCGAAGTGATTTGACCACCTATACGCCGTCGTGTTCATGTGGACAAACACACGAGCGAGTGTGAAGCAGCTTGGACGTGTAGCGGCAACAGGTGAAGCAGGGACGAGGTGTGATGAGTCAGGTTTCCATGGCGACAGCAAGGTATGGCACCGTCTCTGCTGCACACGCTCCGTGTGGACATAAATATCATGTTGTTATCATCGAGGTGTGTTATGAAAACTCCATCATCGGCGACAGATGTAAAGGCGATGCGTTTTGTTTTGACGAATGCAAAGTGGCATTAACCTGGGACCTGAACTAAGAATAATACATTTATATAGTATGCATGTGTTTTATTTTCATGAAAATACAACAGGAAGATGAACAAATATGGACAAAACAATTAACAAAATCATCAAAATAATCAAAACAAATGAAAACATGTTCTACACAGTGAACAAAAAAGTCCTCAAAATGAAGAGAGTGGTAAGAAATGAATGCAAATGAACAAAAATGGACAAAATAGTCAAGGCAATTAACAAAAAAATTAACAAAAAACAAACAAATTATAAAAAACACAAATGAACATAATAATCCATAAAATGAACAAAATGTTAACAAAGTGATCATAAAACAAAATGTGACAAAATAATCTACAAAAAAAGCAAAAAAAGAAACAACACGGTCATGAAATAAATAAAATAATCAGAAAACTAAACAACATGAACCAAATAATCCAGAATATGAACCAAAAAAAAGAAAAAGGGGTCATGAAATTTAAAAAAATGGAAAAAAATAATCAAGATAACTACCAAAAATGAACAAAATAATCTACAAAATGGACAAAAAATGAGCAGCAACCATGAAAACTTACAGAAACAAACACTGATTTGTGAAAGAGTCAAACCAAGAGTCAAACTGAACAAAACAGCCAAAAAATTGACAAAAAGTATGGAAATATAACAAAAATAATAAAGACAACCAAAAACATAATCAAAATAATCCACAAAATGTACAAAACAGCAACTAAATGGCCATGACATGAACAAAATGGTAAAAAAAAAAAGCCTGCAAAATAAGCAAAATGATCCAGAAAATGACCAAAAATGGAACAAAGTGGTCATGAAATAAACAAAACAGCCCACAAAATGAACACAAAAACAAAAATATAGTCCAGAAAATGAACAAAAAGTAGAAAAATTGTAAGAAAAGTGTCCTTAAAACCACCAACAAAGGGACAATGTGATCAAAGTGAACAGAAATGAAGAAGCTGGAAAGAAAAAATGAACAAAATAATCTACAAAATGAACAAAAATGAGTCGTGACTCTATCTTGTAAAAGTCATCTGTATCTCATATGCCACTATTATGCAGAGAAGTGTCTTGGTGTTCTTTAATCCCCTGTCATTACTCAACGGTGTCTCCCCCTCGGGGTTTTATCGAATCAGACCGATGCAGAGCGGCGTCCGGCGTCTGTCCGCTCTTTGTTCCCAGTCGGACGCCTTTCATCTGCAGGCCTGAAGCGGAGGACGGACACAGAGCAGGACCGGAGACTGAGGACAGACCGTGTGAAGCCACATCTGAAAGGACCCCTTTAGTGTTTTATTAATGACGCAGTAGGATCGCCTCGACCGTGGCCATTTATCGATTTACTCATCAGTCCTTTGATGCACTCACACTCACAAGACCCAACAGAGAAGTCTTCTCAGGATGCAGAATTCATTATAAACAGACATAACATCTCCATTTTAATGATAGTAAATCTACACTATGTGGACAAAAGAGTTTGGACACCTGACTAGTGAAAATCCCTTTCCAAATCTATAGCCATCCATCATCTTCCACTTATCCTGGTCAGGGTCGTGGGGGCAGCAGCCCAAGCAGAGAAGCCCAGACTGCCCTCTCTCCAGCTCCTCTGCGAGGACCCCCAGGCTTTCTAAGGCCAGCTAGGTGTGCTCCAGGGCCTCCTCCCAATTGGAGCTAGATGGTCCAACCAGGAATTGGACCATCAGAGCCCCCACCCTCAGCTGCCACCCAAACCACACAGCACCAGACCCTTACGACCCTTCCCGCAGGTGGTGGGCCCACAGAAAAGGGATAATCATAAGGGTCTTCTGAATCTGACTTGGTCATAAGCACTAAAGTGAAGTACAAAAATGAATCAGCAAAAAAAAATTAGACAGTCACTCAGAGCGCAGACCCCCACCAAGGCAGCTCAGTTTGTCTTCACGGAGAAAACCTACCATTATCATTTGAACCTATGCTCATTTCCATCATAATGTTATTGCACCAAAAGTAACATTTTTAAATGTATTTGACCCTCATTATTGGATTCTTTGACCATGAAAACCTACCATTAGCATTTGAAATCACATACATAGCATTATTAGTTGAATAGTTATTCATGAAAAATAATATTTCCATAATGGTGTTTTACTTCTGGGTCTAGCTCCATAAATGTTGAATCCATGGACACATTACTGAATCAGATATTCCACTAATATTTGGTGTCAGTTTCATGTCTATAGCTTTATTTACTACCTTACAGTAGTTATTTTTTCTCAACCCTTGTAAGTATAATCATTCTGGATCACTCTATCTGGAATATTGTCCATATCTGGATCAAACATTGTGGTTTGATGGAATCTATTACGGTGTTATCCTGTGTTGTTTGGCTAAAATCTCACAGTGGTGAAGAATCCTTTAAAAATCATCTGGCTCCAGACGATGATCCAGATCAATCTAACTGACCTGTTCTCGTGCAAACATAACCTCATTGGTGGAGGAAATAATCCAAAAAATTAAGAAAAATGACCAATGTAATAAATACAATGAGCACAAATGATAAGACATAAATAAAATCATCAAGAACATAAACAAAAAATGAAAAACATAGAACATTCACAGTTAATGTATTGTTCATTTGGTTTGGTTTAGTGACAGTGATAAGGATTCCTATGGATTTAAGATGTTCAACTTCCTTTATGTGTGACAGTGCTGAATTCTGAGGCATCTGAATTCAGCACTTGGACAGCGCTTCTCGACTCCAGCTCGTATAAAACAAGAGAATGAAAAAAAATAACCAACAAAGTGAGCTACAATGAATAAATCTGCACAAAGTAAGCAAAATAATTCATAAATGAGCCCAAGTGAATAACATAGTCCGAAAAAATGAAGAAAAAATTAACAATATGATCACAAAACAATGAAAAATTGAAAAAAGAATCAAGACACTGAACCAAAATTTTCTTCAAAAATGAGCACACAAGAGTCAAATAACGCACGGAATAAAACAAAAAAAAATTGTCAGGCTCAAAATGTGCACAAATCAACAGAATAAGCACAGAACAGATCAAATCATCAAGAAATAGAATCCAAATAATTACATATAAATACAATAATCAATAACACAATATCTTCAAAATGAAAAAAACTGAACAAAATAATCACAAAATTAACAAAAACTTAAAATAATAATTAAAGAATTGAGCTAAATAATCCTAAAACTGAACATAAATTTACCGAAAATTACTTAAAATGTACAAAAATGACCACAGTATTCCTCAAAATGCACAATGCAATCCTTGAAATAAACAAAAATGAGTAAAGTGTACTCTTTGTACTCCCATCAAATTGATTGTTTGTTTGTTTTATATGTAAAGCGACTTTACTTATAGTATCTATTGATTATTGTTTGGTGTGTTTTCTTTCATTCGGTTTCTGCCACTTGGTCCTCGTTGGGGTCGGGGAGGGGGCTGCTATCCCAGCTGTTTTGTGTTTTTATATTTTACTATATAGAGTAATTTTCACCTTTGTATGCTTTTGCTGTTGTATTGCTTTTGAGGACCCCAGGAAGACCAGCAACCACTCTGTGAATAATAATAAAGAATAAAGTAATAAGCAGAATGAACAAAAATGAACAATATTAATGACAAACAAAAAAAACATCAAGAAAATGAATAAAATAATCCTCAAAGTGAGCAAAAATTAGCAGTGTGACCATAAAATCAACAAAATAATCAAGAAACTGCAACAGAATGGACACAAACTGAACAAAATCATCAGTAAAATGGACAAAATAATCTTCAACGTGGACAGATATTAACAATACACTCATAGAATTTACAAAATAATTGAACCAAAATAAAGAAAACAATTCTAACTGAACTGAACAGAGATGAAGCAGTGCACTGTTCGATGAAGCCTGTGCTTCTCGAACAGTATTTGTGTTGGAGATGCTGAACATTCCGGCGCAGGGTCACAAACACACTGTTGTGTGGCGGGTTCGTGACCACGGGGCCGTTTGTAGGCGGACAAAGCTGACTCCGTAACCTGAGTCTGAGTGAACAGATTGACACTGAGCCACTAAACACACCGAGCAGACACAAGCCATCCGTCATCGTTAGACAACAGGAAGGCTTTGAAGACTAACGGGGGACACTGGACGGGGAAGCCGGAGCAGGCTGGAGGGAACGTGACGACGCCACAGACTGCATATATTAGTGGACGGAGTAACAAACAAGTTCTCCATATGGAAGGGTTTGTACTGTCATTAAGTGCCAGGCTATGTTATATTTTGTATATAATGTACTGCATCCCTGACTCCAAAAAAGTACGTCCAGGTCTCTCTGCTGTTTAGATGTTACAATCGCTAAATGTATGATTAAACATCCTGGTGGGCCCAGGTGATGACCCTCAGCCGCCTTGTCATTCTCATGCATTTTTGAGTTTGGTGACCCAAGGCCTCTCCACTCAGCACTAACCACACCATGTGCATCAATACTGGGGGGGAAAAGGGGGTCCGGACCCTCCCCTC
>JAQQAE010011260.1:0-13701 GCA_029823295.1 Pseudamia nigra | reverse complement strand
ACCTCGCGCGGAGCAGAGGGGCAAAAGCTTTCTTGATCTTGATTTTCAGTATGAATACAGACCATGACAGCGGGGCCGCCGCGGGAGGTTTCTGTCCTCCCTGAGCTCGCCCCAGGACACCCGCACCACCACCTGACATGTGTCCCGCTCCGGTCAAACTCCACACTCGACACAGTCCCCAGAGCAGGTCGCCGGCAGCCGGGCGGCCAGGAGCCCAATGCCACAAGCGTGAGCCTGCCAGCGGCACCACCCCTGCCCCGCTGAACATTCGACTTGCAGAAGTGTCGGCGCCGACACACTCGGTGGAAAAGGGTTAAGGCTCACAAAATCATGAAGGAGAGATTACAGGTGATGTGACGAGCCAATACGAGATCGTGGGTGACCCGGCAGTTTTTCACCCAGTATGTGGACCTGGAATTTGGACCTAGTGTCAAAAAATACTTGCTGGAGAACAGGTTACCCCGAAATGCCTGCTCATCCTGGATAACGCGCCCTCCTTGGGTAGGTGTCATTTTAAATCCTTTTTAGAACTAATTTAATTCATTCCATTTCCGATAATTAACATAACTTCCTTTTCAAAAAATAATAATGAATAAATGTGCAGGTATGGGTGTGTAATACATACTTTATATGGGAGTTTGTCGTGGGTCCATAACGGATTAATGGATTTACATGTAAAAGTCTCTTCGAATACAGAGAAATTCGCATAGCGAGGTACCACTGTACTTGCATTAAGTTTCACGTGCCTTCATATACAGAACGATTGTTTTTTTGTACTTTGTACCTTTGCACTGAATGCTGTACTTTTCCGCTAAGAGCTGTATTTTTACACTGACCTTTGTTTTGTCTATATCTCATGGACTGTGTGCATACTATTAACCAATAATATGTGACTACGCCCTTTTTGTGTTTTAATAAAACATCTGAGCAAAGGAGGAAGCTTCGAAGACACGTGGGGATTCCAAGCTCCTGGTAGGAGGCTCTTCCCTTTGCAAAGAAACTGTTTGATTCAACTCTGTATCCGGGGTCTCCTTTTTGTGTTTTAGGTTTATGTTTACTCATAAATCACAGTTTAAATTTTTTCGGGTTGATCGAGTTTGATGATAAACCTGACAAATGTATTTACTCTAACATTTTTGTCTTTGTGCATATTTTACATTTTCATTTTAACAACTATTATGTTCATGTATTTTTGCATCTTTCAGCTTTTTGGATCATTTACACTATCAGTCAAAAGTCTGAATACACCTTCTCCATCAGTGTTTTTTCATTATTTGTATTATTTTTCATATTGTCCATTAATAGCGAAGAAACTGTGAAAGAACACATATGGTGTTGTGGCCATCAGAGGTAGCGCTCATATGTTTAATTTGTCATTTGTCATCAGTATTTACTTAAAAACACATTGATAAGTAAGAGGGAAATTATTTGTGGTTCCGCATGTCCACATTGTTCTCAGGGGATAAAATTGATTGGTACACTTGACTTTGATCCTTTGATCAAGCACAGGATCGAAGCATTGGGTAAGAGTTTCTAAAGGACAGGTCACACATAAGTTGTTATGTCTACAAGAGACAACTCACAAGAAATTTGCCCTGAAGATCAAGGGGTGTTTTTTTTTTCCTTTTTTGTGACTTTATTTATCCCACACTGGGGAAATTTCATCTCTGCATTTTGACCCATCCCCCTGGGGTAGCAGTGGGCAGCCACTGTGCGGCGCATGGGGAGCATCTGGGTGGTTCAGGGCCTTGCTCAAGGGCCCACAGTGGTGATGCTGGACTGGGGATTTGAAGTGGCAACCCTATAACCACAGGCCTGCTTCGCTAGCCTCTAGGCCATCACTGCCAGAAGGTTTCTAAAAGTCATCTTTATTCCTCTTGAGTTAATGCAGCCAATGAGGTACAAATGTGTTGGTTTTCTGTGTCATGTGTGTTTTTATGTATTAGTTTTATGTGCATTTATACTTCATAATCCATCGAGCTAATTAAATTAAATTAAATTAAATGTCTTATCTTAGTTCTGACGGCATTGTTGATGACATTGTTGTTGACATTGTTGATGGCGCTGTTAAAGGCATAATTGAAATTATAGCTGAAACAGGATACAATATGCATGTTAACACACATTGAAGACTCTGTCCGACGGTAAATGCCTGTTTAAATCCAAAGAACGCTTTGGAGCCTTGATTGAACTCGAGGGGAGTAACATATGGAATCATGTAGCAAACAAAAAAGTGTTGAACATGTTTTACATTTTAGATTGTCCAAAGTGTCCACATTTATTTGATTGTGGCAAGAAACTTTAAGTCAAGAAAAAGGAAAGAGTCCATCTGAATCTCCAGAACCCGTAAGAAATAAAGGTCAGTCAATGTGAAAAAAAAATCTCCAGAACTTTGAACGTGTCTCCAAGCGCAGTTGACAAAACCATCTAATGCTGTGGTGAAACTGTGTGTCATGAGGACCTCCCAAGAAAGCTGAACAAAAGCTGAGATTAAATTGTTCTTTTGTTCAGAGAGTTCAAAGAGTATAGTTCTCATTCCTTATTTGACATGTTTCGACTGTTGCCTGTAGTCTTCCTCAGAAACCATCATCTGACGTCCTGAGATGTGTCACATCAGCTGCATTCTCCTTTTCGTAGGCGTAGCCAATCTGACAGATCCGCCAGGTTGGCCACGCCCGCCGCCGTGCGATGGTCTTTGTAGGAGGGAATCCCAGGTGTGTGAAAGCATGTAGGCTCCTTCATCCTGGTTGATTCTCTCCTACGAAGATTGTCACATGGTGGGAGGCGTGGCCGACCTGGCGGATCTGTCAGTTCTGTCAGGTCGGCCAGAAAGCAGCTGATGTGACACGTCGCAGGATGTCAGATGAAGTTTTTTGAGGAAGACTGTAGGAGACAGTCAAAACATGTCAAAACAGGTATGAGAACTATACTCTTTGTCTGAACAAAAGACAAAAAAACGTAATTTGTGATTAAAAAGATCAAAATGGACCTGTTTGAGAGAGACCAAGAGTTTCCTGTGCTGCAGAGGAGACTTTTAGTTGAATTATCAGAATCAGAGACAGGTACAGGCCTCATAAGACACACTTTCATCATAGTGGTGGATGGTTTTCTTGACTTCACATGGAGACACATTCAGAATTCTGGAGATTTTTCAGATTGCCTGACATTTCTTAAAGGAATGATGAACTGTCTTTTCTCTTTACTTACCGGAGTGTTTCTTACCATAACATGGTTTTGTACAGTGGTTGTATAAGCACTAATAGGGCTCCTGACTCTGTGTCCACCTGTCCTCTGCACAAGACAACTGATGTTCTAGAGAAATTAACTCTAGATTAACTTAATAATTAAAAACTGTTCCAGGCGACTGGATGATGAGAGAATGTCTTAAGTTTACTTTGGACAATCTAAAATATACATGTTGTGGGTTGTTTAACACTTTTTTGATTAACAGGTAACTCCATAAACATTCTTTCAGTGGGGATGTTTTTATTTTTAATGTACAATGTAGAAAATAATGAAAAAAAACACTAAAGGATAATGTGTGTCCAGACTTTTGACTGATGGTCTACATCTTCATCCTTTTTTTGTCTTTTTGTGTGTGTTTGTTTTGTCTTTTTTGGGGTTTTTTACATCCTTTAAAACTATGATTTCTCCTTTTGTTTCCTTTACGTTTTCATCTTTCTGCATCTTTGACATTTGTGTATCTTTCATTTTCATAATTGGTCTTTCACATTTTTGTCTGTTTAAATGTATGTTTCTATTTTCCTTTACATCTTGTACATTTTTATCTTTTTGTGTCATACATTTTCAGCTTATTACATATTTTTACATTTTAGGGTTTTTTTGCAACTTCTACATATTTGAATTTTTGAATCTTTAAGGTTTTCATCTTTTGTACCTTTTAAATGTTCATTTTCTTACATCTATAAATATCCTGTCTTTCTGCATCTTTTGTATTTTCATCTTTTTGCATCCTGCGCATCTTTTACAATTTTATCTTCTGTCAGTAAATTTTCAACTGCTCACATTTTATACATTCTCATTTTTTTCTTGGAACATTTTTGTCCTGCTGAATTTTTAAAGTTTTCATCTTTTCCCATGTTTTACATTTTCTTCTTTTTGCATCTTTTACATTTTTGTCTTTTACTTCTATATTTTCTTCTTTTCATTTTTTACATTTTTAAACATCTTGAGTCTTTTTGCATTTTTTGCATCTTTGACATTTTCATCTTTTTGCATCTGTTTAAATGTATATTTTTATCTTTCTGCATCCTTTACATCTACATTTTTATTTTTTGTGTCATACATTTTCTGCTTATTACTTTTTTTACGTTTTCATTTTATAGCAGATTATGCCTGTGTGAATTTTTGCATCTTTTATATTTTTGTCTTTTTGCATCCTTCACATTTAATATTATTATCTTTTTGCATCCTTCACGTCTTATATACTCTTGTTTTGTTGCATCCTTCACATCTTTTATTATAATTTCATCTTTTTGCATCCTTCACATCTTATATTTTCATCTTTTTGCATCCTTCACATCTTTTATAATTTTGTCTTTTTTGCATCTTTCACGTCTTTTATATTTTTCTTTTTGCATTCTTCACATCTTTTATATTTTTGCCTTTTTGCATCCTTCACCTCTTTTATATTTTTGTCTTTTTTGCATCTTTCACATCTTATATTTTCGTCTTTTTGCATCCTTCACGTCTTTTTCGTCTTTTTACATCCTTCACGTCTTATATTTTTGTCTTTTTGCATCGTTCACGTCTTGTAAATTTTCATCTTTTTGCATCCTTCACGTCTTTTATATTCTTGTTTTGTTGCATCCTTCACATCTTATATTTTCATCTTTTTGCATCCTTCACATCTTATATTTTCATCTTTTTGCATCCTTCACATCTTTTATATTTTTGTCTTTTTTGCATCTTTCACATCTTATATTATCGTCTTTTTGCATCCTTCACATCTTTTATATTTTCATCTTTTTGCATCCTTCACGTCTTTTTCGTCTTTTTGCATCCTTCACGTCTTTTTCATCTTTTTGCATCCTTCACGTCTTATATTTTTGTCTTTTTGCATCGTTTACGTCTTGTAAATTTTCATCTTTTTGCATTCATCACATCTTTTATGCTTTTGTCTTTTTGCATCCTTCACATTTAATATTATCATCTTTTTGCATCCTTCACGTCTTTTATATTCTTGTTTTGTTGCATCCTTCACATCTTTTATTATAATTTCATCTTTTTGCATCCTTCACATCTTATATTTTCATCTTTTTGCATTCTTCACATCTTTTATTATAATTTCGTCTTTTTGCATCCTTTACATCTTAAATTTTATTCTTTTTGCATCCTTCACATCTTTCATATTTTTGTCTTTTTTGCATCTTTCACATCTTTTATATTTTTCTTCTTGCATTCTTCACATCTTTTATATTTTTATCTCTTTTGCATCTTTCACATCTTATATATCGCCTTTTTGCATCCTTCACATCTTTTATATTGTCGTCTTTTTGCATCCTTCACATCTTTTTCATCTTTTTGCATCCTTCACATCTTTTTCCTCTTTTTGCATCTTTCACGTCTTCATTTTTTGTGTTTTTGCATCCTTCACATCTTTTACGTATATTATCGTCTTTTTGCATTCTTCATGTCTTTTATATTTTTGTCTTTTCATATCATACATTTTCAACTTGCTTCATTTTATACATTTTCATTTTTTGCAACATTTGTGTCCTTTTGTATCTTTAAAAGTTTTCATCTTTTCCAGAGTTTAACATTTTCATTATGTTGCATCTTACATATTTTTGGCTTTTTGCAGTATTCATGCCATTTTCTCTTTTTTGCATCATCATTTAGTTTTGATCTTTTGAAGCATGTTTGTCATTTACATTGCTTTTGTCTTACTTCATTCCTCATAAATAATTTTCACCAAAATTTACCATGTGGCTTTAGTTTTCAGGCCCAACAACCTTTGACATTTCTCCTAATGATTAATAATTTGTCCAGCTCTACTGCACAGTGTCCGCACATGCCTTGCGTCAGGTGTGAGATGAGTAGAGAATGAAGTGAAGTAAGGAGAGGGGGGGCCGTTTACCTTCAGCTCAGTCCATCACTGAAGCCCCTGCTCTCCTGTCAGCAGCAGCAGAAGGGGTTCTGTGGTGCAGCTCAACAGCAGCTTTCCTCTCCTCCTTCCTCTCCTCTTTCCTCTCTTCTTCCTCTACTCCCTGTCCTCCAACTCGATCGCAATCCAGGAACTCAGACGTGATCCCAATGTAGCTTCCACGGTAATAAAAACGATCTCTGCTGAGGATGATGGCTTTAGTCATCTTAATTCTTTGACTTCCACGGCCCCCTGCGATGCTTTATTTTATGATCCGGGACAAAACCAACTCCTAGTGGCGCGTTTGGAGCCAGTCAGATGATGATGTGTATCTAGATTTCCATGTCCACCAATCTGGAGAGATTCACGACGCACCAAAGAGTGTGGATGGTGGCGATCACTGCTAGCTGTAAATTAATCATGCCCATGAATGATATGAAAATGAGAATAGTGCTGATGCCAACTCAAGGCAGCACGCAAACCAACTGCACAATATGCGCACTGAAGCCCCGAACGCATCAAAATAAAGCCAAGATCACCACCGTGGAGATGGAAATGGATGTCAAGCAGCATTAGATCCGTGCAGGATTTTCTAATTGAGACTGGGGTGATGATCTGAGTCTTGGAAAGCGTCTGTAGTTCACCCTGCGTGGCATAACGACGGCGCAAAATTCGAGGAATTATTGACAACAAGGAGAGGATAAGGTTCCCGGGTGCGTTGATGCCTCTGTCCGTCCGTGTCTTCGTCCGTCACGTCAATTTTTGATGTAGCGACAGCGTGCGAGGAAAAAGGGTGCGCGGTAAAACGGAGAAGTCTGTCCCTGGAGGGCGGAGATAGTGCGTAAGATAGACAAAAACAGAAACCGCCGCCTCCGAACGCCGAGTCCGCCCCGCGCTGCTGAGGAGAACCAGAAGAACAAGCAGCTGAGAATGAGCCGAGAATGATTCAGAGGACTTTAAACGGGAAGTTTCACCTGAAGTTCAAAGGGTCATTCTGGTCCTGAGGCAAAGTTCAGGAAGCGCATGGTCATTAGTGGCGCTGATTTATTAGAAAAAACCACGCAAAAAGACGAAAAGGACATGAAAGATGCAAAAAGACCAAAACAAGATGAAAACAATGAAAAAGATGCGAAAAATACGCAAAAAGTTAAAAACAATGTAAAAGATGAAAACGATCAAAAAGATGCAAAAGGATGAAAATGGTGAAGACGATGCAAACAATAAAAAGATACAAAAATATGCAAAAAGTTAAAAGCAATGAAAAGGAAAAAAAATGAAAACGATCAAAAAGATGCTGAAAGGCCAAAACGGTGTAAAAGATGCAAAAAGATGAAAACAGTAAAGAAGATGCAAACAATGAAAAAGATACAAAAATATGCAAAAATTGAAAACAGTAAAAAAAAGACAAATAGATGAAAATGATGAAAAAGATGCAAAAGCAGTCTAAAAAATGCAAAACAAAGAAACTGATACAAAAGAAAAAAACATAAAAAGATCCAAAAAGGTGAAAACAGTGAAAAATGATGCAAAAACAAACGTGCAAAAACATAAAAAATGCAAAATGTGCAAAAGGGCAAAAACAATGTAAAAAATGCAAAAAGATGAAAACAGTGATGATGATGCAAACAATGAAAAAGAGACAAAAATGTGCAAAAATTTAAAACAGTGAAAAAGTCAAAAAGATGAAAACGATAAAAAAGATGCAAAAAGGCAAAAACAGTCTAAAAGATGAAAAACAATGAAAAAAATACAAAAAGAACAAAAAATTAAAAAGATGAAAATATGAAAAACATGCAAAAGGGCAAAAACAATGTAAAAATGCAAAAAGATAAAAAATATAAAGATGCACAAAGATGAACAGAAAATAAAAACCAGAGATGAAACAATGCAAAATCAATGAAAATGATGCAAAAACAGCCTAAAAGATGCAAAACAATGAACAAAACATAAAAAAGATGCAAAAAGATGCAAAAACAAATATTCAAAAAGACTAAAAAATGCAAAACATGCAAAAGGGCAAAAAGATGAAAACAGCAATGAAGATGCAAACAGTGAAAAAGATACAAAAATATGCAAAAATTAAAATTCAGCGAAAAAGACAAAAAGATGAAAACAATAAAAAAGATGCAAAAAGGCAAAACTGTCTAAAAGATGCAAAACAATGAAAAAGATACCAAAAGAACAAAAAATAAAAACATGCAAAAAGATTAAAATGGTGAAAGAGAGGCAAAAACAATTGAAAATGCAAAAAGATGAAAAAATGAAAAACATGCAAAGGGAAAAAAAACAATGTAAAAAATGTCAAAAGATAATAACAGTAAAAAGATGCACAAAGATGAACAAAAAATAAAAACAAAGAGATGAAACCAATGCAAAAACAATGGAAATGATGCAAAAAGATGAAAACAGTGGAAAATGATGCACAACATTAAAAAAAAGATGCCAAAACAATGTAAAACATGCAAAAAACAAAAGAAATGTGAAAAAGGATGAAAAAAAGAAAGATGAAAACAGCAAAAAAGATATAAAAACAATTAAAAACAAATAGATTTTTTATGCTCATTTCGTCGTTTTCTTATATTAACAGCAGATGTAGTCAAAATATGTCAGCAAGGCAAAAACACTCACTATCAAGAAAGAAGAGGCACAAAACAATGTAAAAAGACACAAAAGGTGCAAAAAGTAAAAAGTTACAAAAATATGAAAAAGATGCAAAAAGGCAAAAACAAAGAAAAAAGATATGAAAAATATGAAAAAATGAAAAGATGGAAAAAGATGGAAAAATAAAAAAGATGTAAAAATGTTTAGACAGTGTAAAAGATGTAAAAAAAAACAATTAAAAATGTGGAAAAAGATGAAAAAATGAAAATGATGCAAAAAGATAAAAACAGTGAAAAAGATGCAAAAACAATAAAAAACAAGATGCACAAAACAATGTAGAAGAAACTAAAAGAAGCAAATAAATGAAAGTGAAATTAAAAGTGCAAATGGTTTAAAATCCAGTGACGAGTGCTGTGTAGAGTAATCGAAAACAATACTCATGTGAAAGTGCTGCTACTTTGTAATTGTAATGACTCAAGTAGAAATAGAAGTACTGTACTCATAAAAACAAGTACCTGTGTCACAACTACTAAAAGTATCTAATGTATCACGGCCTCACATGGTGTTCCAACAGGTAGTTTATTATTATCATTGATCATTTTGATCATTTCTGGTCATTTTTTTATTGATTTTTGTTTCTTATTTTGCTAACTTTTTAAACTTTCTTGATTTTTTTTCCCCCACCATTGTTGTTAACACACTTTTTGTTTAATTTCTTGTTTAAATTGTTCCCCCTGTGTTAATGTACCTACTCTTTTTCCATATTTGTGCTTATTTTGTTTCTTATTTCATTAATTTTTGCCTGTTATGTCATTATATTTTAGAATTTACGTGACTCTTTTTCAAAAATATTTATTTTTTTTATCTATTTATATTTTATCTATACATTAACCAGTTTTCCTCCTACTCATTGAGGTGGAACCAAGTGTAACTGAGCAGAAATATATTTTGTAAAAGTATTATGTAAAACATCTACTGTCAGAAGTACATCTAAAAAATACTACATTACTTGTAAAGGAGTAAATGTACTTGAGTACTACCCACATCTGTGTAAGAGGCAAAATGATGGAAATAATGTAAAAAAGGGACTCGAGAAGACAAAATGACCTCAGGCACAAATGAGACATTGATGCAAAAGACTCAAAAAGACTAAATATGAAGCAAATGATAAAAAGACAAAAATGATGTAAATCAGAAAAAAAATAAATAGTGATCACCTACCTGTGTTGACTGTACCGGTACTGAGAACAAGACAATTTTGCCATAATTTTCCAAAATGCTCAAAAAAACTCTTTTCAGCACGTCTTGACAAGTTTATTGACAAGCACAGTATAATTAATGAAGCACAGTATGGATTCAGAAAAAAAAACATTGTCAACAGGTATGGCTTTAACCGAAGTAATTGAAGCAATAGCAAACAATATAGACAAAAAAATTGCATTCAGTTGGAATTTTCATCAACTTGAACAAAGCATTTGATACCATGGACCATCAAGTACTGCAAAAAAAATTGGAAAAGAATAGTATTCACGGAGTTCCATTACACTGGGTTATATGATATTTGACTGATAGACAGCAGTTTATGCAGGTGAAGGGGTTGTGCATCAGTGTAGAGACATATCACTTGTGGTGTACCCCAAGGTTCTATTTTGGGGCCAAAATTGTTTTTACTTTACATAACTGATACATACACCTTACACCGCTAATAAATTAAAATTCATACTTTTTGCTGATGACAACAATACTAAGCTCTGGCAAGGATCTACAGCTTATCATGACAGACATCTCAACTGAAGTAATTAAACTTAAAAAATGGCTTGATGCAAACAAACTGTCAATGAATATAATGAAAACCAAATTCATTTTATTTGGCAAAGGTCTGAAAGATACTCAAATACAAATAAATATCAATAACTTAAATATAGAGAGGGAGTACAGAACAAATTCTTGGGGGTGAAAATTAGTCATGACATAAGCTGGAGTCCTGAAATAGCCAGTGTTCACACCAAATTGTCAAGAAGCATATCAGTAATGGTCGGAGCAAGATATCTGATAGATAATAAAAGTCTATACATCATTTACTGCTCACTTATTTTACCATACATCAATTACTGTATAGAGGTTTGGGGCAACACATATAAAAGTAATTTAGAAGCACTCTTCAAACTCCAGAAAAAAGCCTTAAGGCTTGTCCATGGTGTTGGATTCAGAGATCATACCAACATATTATTTGTAAAATACAAAGCTTTGAAAATAGTAGATTTAGTCCATTTTAAAACTCTTATAATAATATACAAGGCCACTCATAGCACATTACCAGGAAACATCCAGAAATTGTTCTGAGAGAGAGAAGGAAATTGTGGATTAAGAGGAGAGTATGTTTTGTCAAACTAGTATGTCCGTTCCACTCTAAAAAGCATGTGTGTTTCACAAAGTGGAGTGAAATTGTGGCATGAGTTGGACAGTGATATGTTGAACAGTAGTCCAACCCTGCATCAGTTTAAAAAACTTTACAAACAGTTAATTTTTACAAAAAATGCAAACAAAGCGATTATGTAGAGCATTGTGTACTGGGTATTGACGGCAGTGTAGCTGCATCTATTCTGTATTGATGTTCTAAAATGAACAAAGGCTGTGATAGCTTCAACTTGTTTTTATTGCAAGGTACTTTTGTGAGAGGGGGCAGATATTATAAGTTTTCTTCCTTCTGTTTCTTTTCCTTCAAGATTTTTGTCTTTTTTGTATTTTTCTGATATCAATAGATATGTTGTTTTATGTTGGATGAATGAAATAAACTAAACTCTGCAGAAAAGCTTTGAAATAAAGGATGCAACAAATCCATAATTTTGTTGTCATGGTGATTTGAATTTTAAAACACGTTTGTAGTTTCCCGTACATGGCACAATAACCAAGAGAATACTAGTGATTAATAATAATTAATATTGCAGTAGTTCTCTAGTGCATCAATCCATCCACTGTGTGCATTCATCACACCTCATTCTGATTCAACAATGGCGTTTGGGGAATAACAAGCGCCGGGTAAAATTGAGAAGTCTGTCCCTGGAGGGTAGAGATAGTGTTTACACTAGAAAGAGAGACTGTCACCTCCAAACCCGAAGAACAATTTGAAGGAAAAGCCCCTGAACTTATTAATGACAAAGCTGTGGTAAAACCAGGTGAGACAGCATTACTAAGCTGATCTAAAAGACTTGCTGCCTGTGGAGTACGTCTCATGTAATCACACTGAAGTGTGTTTGTCATATCAACAAGTACAGCAGCCAGGAAAACAACCCATTTGAGGTCATGGAATCTATTTTGACTGTGTTTGAATTCCATTTCAGTGCATCATTTTAATAGGTATATCCTGTGAGTAGTTTTTACTTCCAGTGACTGGTTTTAGTCAGTGTGGTTTAATTTTCATCAGTGTCCATCAATATTGAAGACGTCCAAATTGTAAAGAAACACGTATAGAATTATGCAGTCAACAAAAAACTATTCAACAGCCCAGAACATGTTTTACATCTTATATCTGAAGTTGATACATTTGGCTTTTGATGGCAGCTTTGCATGAGGTTCTCAAGGACTGTCCCCACTTTGTGAGTCTGTTAATTTTAATAAACGTCATCTCCGCTCTTGGTCTTCCTTCCCAAGAACAATCCTCATGAGAGACCGTTTCATCATAGCGTTTGTCTGTTTGGGCAACTTTACTTGGAGACACATTCAGAGGTGTTGAGATTTTTCAGATTGACTGACCTTTGTTTCTTAAAGTAATAGTGGACTATCTTTTCTCCTCATTTGACTGTGTTGTGTTTTATTTTTGCCATAGTATGAAATTGTACAGTAGGGCTCTGTACTGTTGAGCCTTCCTCTGGACAGGACAGCGGTTGGTCTAAAGCACACTAAAAATCAAAGAAATGTCTCAAATCTTGACAAGACACAGCTGTGATGTGAAAGCCATTCCAAGTGACTACCTCATGGATCTGATGACAGAATGTACAAAGCTGTCATCAAAACTACATGTGTCAACTTTGACAAATCTAAAATATAAAACATGTTCTGGGTTGTTGAACACCTTTTTGATTTAATACATAATTGCATACATGCTGTTTCGAGGTGTGTCCAAACTTTTTTCTTTTTTCAGAACACAAAAAACTGTGTGCACAACATTGACCTCAATGGCACCGTGCGACTGGATGAAGTTCATAAAGGTTTCTTAACCTTGAGCGTCCCACCAAAACCATGACACGTCCACGGTGACACAGAGACAAATTCTGTTCAGTCGTAAATGCTGCTCCTGTTTGTCTCATTCAGATGCAGAGCTTGAGTGTCCAGAAGAATACAGTGGCTTCTCTGATGCTGCAGTTGTTCCCAATGACAAATGGGGAAGAGTCTCAAGATATTAGTGCCAAGTACAGGACTGATCTCATTGTTCTTGGTGATATGTGACAGGGATAGAGACTCTGAGATGTGCTGCTCCATCCTGTAGGTGTGTCCTTCTTGTAGCAGCACCTGCCCTGTTGCTCTAACAGGATGATGCACACCCTCACACTGTGCGGTAACGACAGGGTTTTGTGGATCAGAAGCACTTCCATGACCTTCCTTGAACATGTTTGTTCTCGGTATATCTTCTCCTGCACATGCCTGGGACTTACCAGGTCCAATTGCTAATCAAAGGCTCCACAACTGAAAATAACTGTGCCTCTGCAGGCTGCTCTTTGAGAATTGGGGTAGAAGCATCATGTGGATGCAACAAAGTACCACATGCATTCCCCCCTACCTCACCCCTTACTTAACCATTTCTCTGTTAACTGGTGACAGTGTGTTGCTGTTGTTAACGTTAGCTGTTAGTGCTTTGCCTCTTTTTTACCGATGACACCAGCTTTATCTTCATAAAGGAACAACACATCACATGAACATATTACCGTAATATTCACACTACAAGCCGCGGCTTTTGTCACACATTGCCGACCCTGCGGCTTATACAATGATGCGGC
>JAQQAE010011259.1:0-13701 GCA_029823295.1 Pseudamia nigra | reverse complement strand
GGCTGCAGGGAGCCGCAGCAGGGGGGCTGAAGAGCCGCTTGCGGCTCGGGAGCCGCGGGTTGCCGACCCCTGATCTAGACACAAAACAACAGAAAACACATTATACCTGTTTTGTAATTTTCTGGCTTTTAGGAAATGACATCAAATCAAAACAAATGAACAAAAATCTTGAGTTCTTTCTTTGATGGAGCTGAAAGAGAACGTTCGATCACGATAAATCATCATCAGTAATATACGACGTAACACACACATTAAAGTGCGTCGTGAGGCAGCCCTCGTCTCCACACACACTGCTGGAACTTTTAACGGCAGCACGCCAGCTGCCGCTAAGCCTCTTTAGCCGCCAATCCACCGCATTTCTAAAAAAAACAACTACAAAAAAAAAACGAGGAAGCGTGAAGGGACCGGAACGCCAAGGAGAGGCTCTGATTGGCTGAAGGAGCCGTGATCCCGGACAGGAACTCGTAATGGACGCGCCGTGCTTCCTGAGGAGATCATGTGATAACGTCATCGAAACCACAACGGACGGAACACTTTTATACAACGCACGGGCCCACGAGGAAGAGGAGTCAAAGGTCACGGAGCTGGCACCGCGGCGCCTCCCCGGAGGAGACGCCGGGCTCTCCGGTAGAATTACATGTACATACAGATGGAGAGTAAACAAAACACACTGATCACAGCCTCATCAGCATGTAGAGTCCACACACACACACACACACACACACACACCTCCTACCGGAACCTGCACGTCTGTTTAAAAGCCATAGCAATATCAGAGCTGCGCCACATTATTTATGGTCATAGGCAATAAATCAATAAACAAAAATGAATCCCATCATTAAACCGAATTAACAGAAAATTCAACAAAATTTTTTCAAAAATATTAACAGACATGGATAATGGAAAAATAATGAACAAAAATACACAAAATAACCAAGAAGATGAATGAAAAATTAAAATAAAGACGATTTGGTCCAGTCAGCTTCATCTTCCTGGGGCTGATTCATTCTCATCCTCTTTTCTGAATTTTTTGTTGATTTTCTACATTATTTGATTTATTTTTCATCATTTTGTCCATTGTGGTTCCATTTAAGGAATATCTCTTTCATATTTTGTTTATTTGTGTTCATTTTGTTTTTTTATTTGCTAGTTCTGTTTGTCTTCCTTTATTATTTTGTTTATTGATTTAGTGCCTTTGACCATAAATGTGGCACACCTCAGATATCACGGTGATTCCCATGGATTTCCTGTAGGTGCAACACTCCGGTCTTTCAATTATTTTATCCATATAGTGTGTATTAGATATAATACGAACTGGTAATTAGTTCTACAACTCGAGCTGTACATTGTGCTAATACTGTTCATTTTGCTGTTTTTCTGCTGGTTGTTTTTGTACCTTTTGCTTTTAGTTCATTTTGGAGGTAATTTCAGTCACATTTTTTGCTCGTTTGAGTTTCCACGTTGAAGCTGGAAAAACAACCTGTTCTCTTTCCTTCACTGAGCATGTCGGCTACAATGTGTATGACTGACTTACTGTGAAACAAGCCAACAGAACTAAACCGTGCTAAACTAGAAATCACCGAGTGCAGATCTCCACCAAGGCGGCTCAATTTCTCTTCATAGTAAAAACCTACCCCATGCTCAATTCCTGCACCAAAAGTAATATTCTTATATTTATTTGACCCTCATTGTTTGATTCTATGACCACGATTGTGTCTTCCCTGTAGTTCTGTGCTACCGCCCCTTCCTCGCTGCACGGCTGCTGGTCGCGGACCGGTCCAGTGTCTGTGTTCTTTGTTGTTCCCTCTCTACTCTTTTCTTTTGTCTCTCCTCTGTCCACTAACCCCGACCGGTTGAGGCAGATGCCCCCTGCCCTGAGTCGTTGGTTTCGCTGGAGGTTTTTCTCTTCTGTTAATGGACGTCACACCATAATGGGCTGATTTGGGATTTTAAAAACATTAACAGTTGCTTGCAGCACTTTCTTCGTCTCCGAATGATGGAAAACATTACCTCTGTTTTCTGATTCGAGCGGCTGTTGTGGCAGCAGGACACAGGTGAGGACCTTCTCCCCGGTGACGGGGTCCTCGTCCGTCTGGAAGGTGAGCAGCGGCTGCGACTGGTTCTCTGACAACCATAAGGCCTTCAGACGGAGTGTGATCAGTGACAGGGGTAGGTGGGCGAGTCTGGATGTGAACGGAGAATAAATCAGTGTAAAGGAGACACGCGTTAAAACACACACAGCTCTGTTCATGTTCACGGTCTGCGTGTTATGATGAACAGGCTGGCAGCTGTTTGCACGAGGTGAAGCAACTTTTTCCAGACAGTGAGTTGTTTTTGTGTCTGGTTGTACTGGTCTCCGACGACCAAGCTCAGACCACAACAGAAAACTGAAGCCAAAACAATTTCACATCCAAAAAAAATCCAACTTATGTCAAACAATAGTTTACAATTCAGGCCATATTGTAGGACTTGTCACCTGTATTTGTTTAAGTCATTATTTCTAGTTTAAAAATCTATAATCGAACCACAGTCACAATCACAAAATCACCCTGTGTAAGTATAGAATCAGTTTAAATATCCACAGTCCAAAAAGGAGGTTTAAGGGGGAGTCAGTTGTTGACAATTTTTGTGTCTGGTGGTGTTGTTTTAATGATCATTCTGTTCATTTGGTTGCTAGTTTTCTGATTATTTTGCTAAGCTTTTTGCATTTTTAATCCTTTTGTTCATATTTGTGACCATTTCATCATCCCTTCGTTAGTTTTGATCATTTTTGTTTATTTCTGTGATTATTTTGGTCCTTTTTTTTGGTCTTTCTGGTCACTTTTGTTAATTTTGATGAAATTTCAGTTCATTTTTGTTCAGCTTGTTGATATTTTGGCATTTTTGCCCCTTTTTCTTATGCTTCTTTTGGTGAGTTTTGTGCATTTCGATAATAATAGTTCTGTTAATTTTGTTATTATACTGATCAGTCCCTGATAATTTCAGTTTTTTTTGTTCACTTTTGGTCATAATTCTGTTCATTATTGTGCATTTTGTTAATATTTTGATAACCATTTTGTAAATTTATATATCTATTGTTTTTGGTTACTTTTGTTCATTTTAATGATAACTCTGTGCATTATTGTTCATTTTGTTGATATTTTACTGATCATTCTCTCATAATTTCAGTGCATTTGTCTTCACTTTTGTTCATTTTGATCAGAATTCTGTTCATTATTTTTCATTTTATTAATAACTAATATCATTTTAGTAATATCTATTTTATTAATAATTGTTCATTATTTTAGCCAGTTTTTGTTTAGTTTGTAAATTTTTTGGTCATGTTTGTTCATATTGTGGCCATTTTTTTTATTCATGTTGATATTTTTGTAGAAAATGGATGGATGGATATTTTTGTCATTTTATTAACTTTGGCCATTTTTGTTCATTCCTTTTCATTTTTGATCTACTTGCAAAAATGTAAAGATGTTAAATGGATGTACAGTATTGATGCAATTTTTCATTTCACATTTAAGTTTGTGTGTTTGAGCTGGAAAACGAGCTTTGCACTCGGGTTCAAACAAACAAAAAAAATTGATATCAGCAACCATGACCTTAGTTTTTACCCGAAGGTGACACGTTGGCAATAACGAGCCACGCGTGTTTATTACTGTACCTGTTTCCGGAGACGTCGAACACGTGCAGTTCTGTGGCTTGCGACAGCTCTGACGGTATCCTCGTCAGCCGGTTCTCTCTGACACAGAACACATTCAGGCCGCTGCAGCCTCCGATCTGAACGACACAGATTAAACAAACGTTAGTCAATACGTTCCCATCTTTTGGAAATAAATGTACAGTGGTCTGTTGCACATTGATGATTTCTTGATATCACACAGCATTGTGTCACTTTTCACCACTGGCAACAGCAAAGCAGACAGATTGGATATGCAGTCAGTGTTCAGGCACTCTTTCCTACAATCAGCAGATCAGTTAAATGTCAATAAGATGTGGCAGAATAAACCCCAAATTAGGAACAATTAGGCCAGTGACCTGACAAAACAGAGCCTTGATGGAGCTGCTGAAATCCTGCCTCTTACAACAAACCTGAGAAGCTGGAACAGATAAAGCTGGGTGATGAAACGCTAGTTATATTGGGATAATTATATTTATCAAGACATACACTTTCTTTTGACTTTATAATTTGTTTTTTGCATTACATGACCATATTTGATCTTATTTCATATCATTTCTGAATCATAACAGTCGAGACTGGAGGGATGTTTTTGTCTTGTGGTGTCTTTTATTAAATTAAATACTCATTACCAGCTGCTTTCTTCAACTTTCACTCAGGACCAAAAATCAGCCTAAAAATGTCAAAAATGTTTCCACAACCAGTACTTTGGATGCGAAAATGCAAAGACAAAAAAGGATGAAAATGACATAAAAGAAACAAAGACAAAAACACTACAAATTATGCCAAAAAAAGAAAAAGAACTAAATGATGTGACGTGCAAAAGGTGGAGGACACATTCACTGGCCAATTTTTTAGGCACGACTTGTTTGTACTAGGTTGGGCCTCCTAGCAATCATAAAATGTTACACTGTGTCATAAAGGGATGGACATGGCCAACAGCAAGACTCACGTAAGCTCTGGCACTCAAACAATGCACAGTAAGGACTAAAAGTTTAAAAATGTGCCATCGCCGGCAGCCTGAAGAGTTCATACAAGGTAGGATGGATCCATGCTTTCATGTTGCTTATGTCTATCGTTACCGTAACATTGAAATGTGACAGCGAAAATTGAGACGCGCGAGACAAGGCGACATTTTCCAGACTTCTACTGGCAATTTTTACTGAGTCCATGTGAATTGTAGCCTTGGTTTCCTGTTCTTAACTGACAGGAGTGTCACCATGTGTGATCGTCTGCTGCTGCTGTCCATCTGCTTCAAGGTCTGACATGATGTACGTCTATAGATTATCTTCTATGAGCTACAAGTGTTCGTTTGAGATGCTGTTTCCTTTCCATCAGCTTGAACCAGTCTGAACATTCACCTCCAACCTCTGGCATCAACAAGGTATTTTCTTCCAGAGAACGGTTGCTCGTTGGATATATTCTCTTGTGCAGACTATTCTTTGTAAACATGGTTGTATGTGAAAATCTCAGTAGATCAACAGTTTGTGAAATCCTCATCTGGCCCCAACAACCATGTCATGTTCAGTCACGTAAATCATCTTACTTCTCCGTTCTCATGCTCAGCAGGTCGTCTTGACTGTGTCTAGATGCCTAAATGCACGGAGCTGCTGCCGTGCGACTGCCTGATTAGATATTCGTTAAGGACTAATGTCAACACGTGTACCTAATAAAGTTGCCAATAAGTGTATAAAAAGACAGTAGGATGGACAACATTTTCCATCTGATTTCATCATTTTTACAAGTTGTATAAGATTATAAATGATTTTGTTCATTAAGATAAACCAAATGAACAAAATCAGAGTTCTTATACACAGAAAACAAGCATGTACTGTATCACGATAAAGAATCATGAAATCTCTTAGTATAAAATATACATAACTATGCTGTCTAAAAGTCTTGGGTTTGCCATCTTATCTATTCTTGTTTATAAGGACCATAAGCATGAACAAAAATGAATAACCTTCATGTTAACATCAGTATGGGGATAGAACTTGCAAATATTCATATTTGGGTTGTTGTTTTTGTAGGATTGTAAATTAAAGTACACACAATATGTCTGCAGTAAAAACATAAAAATCATTACTAAAAGACTTCAACAGGCAAAAATCCATATTTAGTGTGATGCCCTGTGGCAAAACTACTTTAAATACCTAATAATGCTTATTATTTATGTATTTGCTATGTATTCTGGTTGTAGGCATATCTACGCTCATTATATCTGATCAAACAATCACCCTGAGGTGGCCTAAGTCTTCTGGACTGTACATACCAAGAAAACAACAGTTCCGTTTAATCAGCTTATCGCTCTACAGTACATGATTATCGGCCTTGATGAAATGTGAACAAAACCTGACAGAGGAATGTGTTATGAACAACTAATAACCCTATTAACAGAATCCATAAAACTGGTTCAGTGGTCAAGTAGCTCAGCACGGCGTAAATCAATGCCCTGACCAGCGTCGGGCTCTGACTGCGCACGACGTCATGCGACGCGAAGCAGTGACACCAGCGACTCATTATGTGGCCGAGCGTGTCGAACTGTTATTTTTCTCCAACACTGTCGCCTTCACGTCGCCCAACACTGGGGGCTTTGTACGGGCTCTGAAGAAGCCTTTCAGATGAAGAGTGAACCCCGGCCGACGTTTACGTAGACGAGAGGTCCCGCAAACACAATGAGACCCTCACACACAGACAACTCCACAGTACGGCTGACAGGAGAACTGCTGATGTCAGACTCAAACCTCAACATTTAAACTCACACTGCTGCTCATTAGGTGACAACTAAAAAAACTAAATGCGTGGATTTGGATAACATATGACTGACATTATAGAATGAGTTTTGATTTTTATGAGTTCCACAGGTCCAGAACTGTTTTTAAGCCTCTAACATATGCCTCCAAATGACAGCCAACGTACCACACGAGGTCTAGATTACATCTCCCGAGTGGAAAAGCAAAGGGGAAAAAAATTGGTTATAAAAACTTTAAAGTACTACAAAAAATTCTACAGACTATGAATGCAACAACCCACAATGCAACAGGTTGCTGTGAATGTAGTGGTAAATGTAGTAGTCCTATGATACAACCTCTACAAACAGGCCTTTTTCTACCCATAAATGTCAATTTAACCCAGAGGACAGAATCTTATTGCCTCTAGTTCTACACAATGGAGCCTATTTTTTTGTTTATGTACTTTATGAATGTGATGACATTGGATGCTACCGGATTTAAAAGGGAAACAACAAATCTGCATTGCTTCATTCTCAGCTTCCAGGAATTGTGCACAGATCCTTGCAACAAGGGGCCGTGTATTGCCATGTTGCAACACGAGGTGATGGTTGTGGATGAACGGCACAAGAATGGGCCTCGGGATCTCATCGTGGTATCTCTGTGCAATCAAAATGCCACCAATGAAATGCACCTGGGTTCATTGTCCATAACGTGCGCCTGCCCACACCACAACCCCACCACCATCACGGACCACTTGATTCAATAGATTTTCCCCTTCTCCCAAGTTTCCACAGGTTTTTCAGGGACAAAATAAAAATAAGACAATGGGAATGATCCTATTGTGTGGATTGGATTCTAGGCAGTTTTGTCTGCTATGTCAATGTCGTCTAATGTAGGGTCTGCAGTCTGACCTGAAGCACATCACCTACTTACTGGACAGCAAAGTCCTCAAAAGACCAGTTTTGTGCAGCAGATATTTAACATTTATCTTGCGGGATTTCACTTTTGAAGCCTTTATTCCTAATTATCTCAGGGTTGTTTTCTTTATCAGATGCAACTATACCCTGTTTCATGTCTAAAAGACCTTTGAAAGCTGCAGCATATTTTCTGTGGGGTACTAGTTCATACAGGTCTGAGAGTCATGAATCATTTCTCCTCAAGTCTGCTTTGTTTTGGTGAAACAGGAAGGAGGTCCTGTGGGTGAGCTCCGTGGGCTGAAGGCTTTCCGTCTGACACTCAACATTCTGACTGCAAAGGTGTGCGTCACTGAAATGACACACTTCACAGTACGTTTTGTACCATTTTTATTTTGCTGAAAAGTGCTTTAATTTGCTTTGGTGTGATACAAAACAAACCTGCGTATATGCTAAACCTATCTCCAAGTCCACAGATATTTTTAACCTACAATTACTTTCTGTTATGCCTTGTTCATTGATTTATAGAAAAGAAACATGAGGTCTTTTATCTCCATAAACTGATTTTTTTATATATAGCTGAGGTCAAAATTAATAGCTCCTTTTCCACAGTGGCTGTTTAACCAGATTTTTAACAGCATGTCTTAAAGCATCCTAGTTTCATTTAGAAACAGTAAGTCATTTTTATTTGCAAATGAAAAACTAATTATTTTAGGAAAACAGAAAAACATTGGGCCAAAAATAAATGAAATGAGTTTAGATCTGAGAAGAGGGATTGTTGATGGGCACAAAGTGTTGCCAAGTATCCAGACGTTATGTAAAATGCCTGTCATATGTTCACAGGATAAAAACAACATTTATTAAGCTGAGGTTCCCATTCTCTGGCTGCGGATGACACTGGATAATTAATGGAATTACTGTATCGCTGTAGACAGATTCATAGCTACTCTATAGCATCTATGAATAAAACCTTTGTCAATTGTAAACACGCACACAAAAACACACCATTATTACTCAACTGGTATTTTTCTATACTTGTTCTTATTTGGAATTGTATTTAAGACCTGAATGTGACACTGCAAAAATGATGATAGTTGCTGAAAATGAATCATACCTCCTTAGGTAACGACATTAGCTGGTTTCTGTCACAGTTTAAGTTGGAAAGCCGCTTTAGTTTCCCAATACTTCTAGGCAAAGTCTGCAATGAAAATAAATCAAAAACAGAAATTAGAAATGTTCACCTTCCCCACTTTATTTTGTTGTAATCAATTGCACAAACAGAGTCAAAGCTGTCGCGAAGATGATTTGTATTATGGGTGTGAGACACAGAGAAGCAAATCAAATCAAACACACAGACAGAACGTGATCAATACTGACTGTAAATATGCTTCTACACACTGGATCAGGTCAAATTCTGTAAAAACAAGGGTCATGATGTTTGCTGTTAAAAACTATCCAGGCATTTAAAGGCAAACCCACCTGTATCTGGTTCTCTGTGAGCACGAGCTCAGTAAGACTTTCACAGTTGCCGATGCTTTCTGGAACATAACTGAGTCTGTTCTGATCAGCTTTCAATATCGAAAGCTTCTGTAGTTTTCCTACATAGAAAGAGAAAGGGGGGAAAAAAAATTATCATTTAGCGACTTTGTTGCGGTGAAGTGCAGGTTCTGCTGAGATCTGTGCTGGGCCTCGGTGCCATCGTAGCTTTTATGTTGATATCTGACTAAAAATGTACTGTCACTGAACGTACATAATATATAACTGTAATTTTACAGTTTATAAAATAGCTTTAAAAATGTATTCTAAATGTTTTTAATGAAGTCAGCACACATTATAATTCAGCAAATAAAAGATTAGTGTCACTGTTAAAAAAAGCCTGCCCCTTTCGGTTTTCTCTCAGCAGAGCTTTGTGTTAGGTGTTTCTGTTGAGCGACAGAAACACTGCAGTGGACCTTACAACCGTACATGTAACAGAATGAGTGCAAACTGTTGTGCTCTTTTGTGGACGAATTCCTGGTTTTTGTGATAAATTACTGCATATTATTGGTGCATTAATAATGTTTTTTTTTTTATTCTGACGCATGTGTCGCTCGCTGGATAGTTACTTTTTTACAGACTATTCTAGAGACGGCTGCTTGTTAGAATCATCAGTAGATCAGCAGTTTGTGAAATACTCAGACTAGCCGATCTGGTAGCAACAACCATGTCACGTTCAAAGTCGTGCAAATCACACATGAACATGCGTACGTAACAAAGCAGCTGGTGAGCGGACAACGCTTTGTCATATGTACATGTAGTGACAGTGAGCTTCATTTATCAAACAAGTGTACAAGCCAGCACAGGTTCAGGTGTAAAAATCACTGTGCGCCAGCGTAAATGCAGCAGCTAAAAACAATCGTCTTTTGCATGTAACAGCCCCGATTATTCTGCACCTGCCCCTGGTTTTACGCTGTGGAGATGGAGAATACGACCAAGAAGAGAAACTTCACTGACCACAAAACAGAAAATATCTAATAGAAAACGTCCAGATGAACAGATTCCCCTCAAAGTGACATCAAATAAAGTTAATAAACCAGCTCCTGCTGAACTCATTTATGTAATCACAATACAAATATAAGCCTACCTTGTTGGATTAACTATATTAAGGTTAATAAAATAGTCACACCTGAACCTTGCACATAGACAGTGTGTAATGGAGCAGGTGGGCCGGACCCCGTCACCTAGCAGGGAGACGGTTAAAAATAGCCCCCCCCCCCCTCCCCACACAGCAATGTCGAAACAATGATGTCTTCAGGAGTCAGACAACAGTGATCAGGCTTCAGCTAAACCACTCGGGACCAGTGTGTGTCCTCCGCCCCTGTTGGCGTTGGACCACCGCGACCTGCGTGAGTGCGGTTCTCGGCGGTCCAACACCTGACAGGTTCAGAAGAAACAGTCGTGTGTCTCAGTAGCGGAGATAAAGTGTACACATTCATCTCTGACCAACACCGAAAGAGAACCTGATACGCACAAATTAAATATTTCATCAGACGTTATGCATTGTCTGTATTCTTACCGTTGTTGGATTTAACTTAACATGTTGTACTTTGTGTTTTATGTCAAAACAGAAAAGAGGAAAATAATCATAACTCTAAAAAAAACCTGTTAATTCTATTCACTGTATTTTAAGCATTTTTTAAGGGGATATGACGCCAAGCCGAATACATCATAATAAATTTTGTCAATGGTAATGTATTTTTATATGCTGAATATGTGAGGGCAGATGTTTACATGTCAATCAGATTGTATCAGACAGCTTGATTCTGCTCCTCGTGTCCACACTAAACTTGTGTACACGAGCTGTCGTGAGATTTGATCGTATCCTATATTCACGATCAGATTGATGAATGCTAAGCTTTGTAGGAAAATGAGCGTATGCCCATTTTTTTCCCCCTCTGCTATTTGTCCTTTAAGTTCTCCACAGGTGTTTTTATTGGTTTCATTGATTTTTCTTCTTCTGTTGTCCTTTTAAGAAACAATTATGACGCATGTATTCTTAACTCCAACAAATTACTAGTATTTTCTATTTATTCGTGGAAAGTTTTTATTCTTCGAAGGAATTTTTCATTTGATCTTGTTCGACTTATTATTTACTCTTAAGTATGTTGTCTCGTTGTTACTGAGAGTTCACTGTCATTTTTAAAACTCGTCTTAAAACACATTTTTCTCCTTGGGCTTCGATCCAGCATGAGACATGAATTTTATTTTCTTTTTTTTATCTTTTAGTGTATGGATTTTATATCATTCTTATTGCTTGTTGTTTTAGTTATAGGACCTTTAGTTTTGTGTCAGTGGACTTTTAGTTGTATTTTCTTGTTTTTATTTCTTAGAGTTATTTCTTGTTTTTTTTAATGTATTGAACCGTATTTGTCTCTGATGCACAGCACTAAGTTTAGCTGTGGTTGTTTTAAAGTAACTTATAAATAAAGTTGATTGATTGATTGTGAAAAAGCTGTTCAAACAAATGGCCCCTGATGGAATCTGAGCGTTGTACACACTGTGTAGAAGCTTCGAGGAATCCAACTCTTACCGATGCTTTCTGGCAGAGCATCGATGAGGTTCTGTGACACCAGCAGGTCGGTGAGCAACACCAGGCTTCCCAACTCCTCCGGAAGTCGCTCCAGCTTGTTTTCAGATACGTCCAGACACAACATGCTCTTCATGCTGCCCATCTCCTACAGTCCAAAGCACAGACCTCGTGTTAGTTCGGTGCAATTTATAGATGATAATAATATGGCAACAAAAACAACAGAGAATACAGAGTCATCCTTGGGTCACAGTTTAGATTAGGAAAAAGAAATCAGCCATTAATTAGTAGTTTATTACTATATGCATTTGTAGTGTATGGAGTTTATTAGACGTATGATTAGCACTTCATTTGGACACTAGTTAATTTCATTTACGGCAAGAATTAATAAAGACTAATATGGCTTATTCCCTAATCTAAACTGATACCATTATAAATAAAATGTACAAGAATGAACAAAAAGGAATAAAATAAATTAAGAAAGTAAGAAAAAATTAACCGAACAGATTCAGGCTTACCTAGCCCAAAAAAGCAAAGATGATGCTGTATCATCCTCCATGTTTTATCCACATAAAATGTATAGATTATTCTGTTCATTTGCTTGATTATGTTCATTTTCACTCATTGTCTTGACTATTTTGTTTATATAGTTTATTGTACTGATCATTTTTGTTCATTTTCTTGAATATTTTGTCCGTTTTGTTCATTACGACGTTAATTTTTGTTTCTTTTGTGGTCACTTTTGTTCATCTTATTTACGTCACTGTTTATATTGTTGATTATTCTGTTCATTTTTGTCTGTTCTGATTATTATATTATTCATTTTTGCTCATTTTGTTGATTTTGTCAATTTTTCTCCATTTTTTACATGGTACTCTTCATTTTTGTTCATTCTGTTTATCGTATTCATTTTTTGTTAATTTTGTTGATTATTTTGTCCACTGTTGTTCATACTATTTATTTTATTGTTCATTTCATAAACTGTACTGTTCAGTTTCGTCCTTTTAGTGTTCATAACCATAACAGTGATTTCTATGCATCCCTGTAGGTGCAGTCATGTGCCCTGATACTTTTATCCACATATAGCGTCTGTTCAGACGGGAAACTGTTTTACCAAAAGAAAAAACAAATGCTGAAAAACAGGTCACTATTCTGTCATATAAAATCAATAATTAGACTTACTGCAGGTATTTCAACCAGCTGGTTTCCATCAAGCCACAAATCTTTGAGGCTGACAAGACAACCTATTGTCTCCGGCTGCGTAGGAAGAGAACGAGTAGGAACACAAAGAATGAGAGGCAGGAAAATACAGGGAAACAGAAGACAAGAAGACACAACAATGTGAGTGGCTGCAATCTGATATATTCAAATGAGCACTTAAGTATGTGCACTTGAAGCTGCTGCAATAAACATCAACAGAAATTGTTGCAGCATACTGTCTCATATACTTTGTCTAAACCACAAGGTGTAATACAGTGTCAACCTTCAGCCCCTGAAAAACCCTACGACAAAAATCAAATCAGCTCAATTTCTTTAGTCAAAACCCTTAGAAAAGTCTTCAGACAAGCAACATGAGATACAGATATTAAATGTAGGACCTTAAAATGTGGATGGGACCTTTAAGGGTGTAACAGATATACAAGTCAAGTTTGTTGTGTATAAGAGTGGATTTTTCAGCCGTCAACATACATTTGATGCCAAGCATGCAGAGCAAACAGCTGCCTTCATCCTCAAAATTATTCTGAAAGACATGCTCATGTATAAATATGTATGGAATTATGTAGTAAACAAAAATACTGCAGGCTAAGAGTAGTACCCCTCTGCATCCTGGTAGTACAATTCTTAATTGGTTCTGGTTTCTGGTAGTTGACCTCGAAGCAGGTGATTGTCTGGATGGAACAATGTTTTGCTGAACTGTGACAGGTGGGTAACAACAATATGAAATGACAAAATACATCAGCATTGTGGACGACGCCAAGTTAGTGTTTGATTGAAGGTGACTGAACAAAGTAGTCATTCAAGCCTATGAATAACAGCAAAATCTGGTTTAGGTATGTTATTAATTCAAAATGCCTACATAATTTCCTTCACTTCTCACACAAACAACATTTTCAAAAATCTGACCTTGAATTCAAGGTTCCCCGAGTTAATTCATACATGCAACTATGGTACCAGTTTGAAAATCCTACATCATTTCCTACATCATTCCTCAAGTTTTTGCGTTCACAAGATACAGTGGATATAAAAAGTCTACACACCGCTGTTCAAATGCCAGGTTTTTGTGAGGTAAAAAGGTGACACCAAGATAAATAAATTCAC
>JAQQAE010011258.1:0-13701 GCA_029823295.1 Pseudamia nigra | reverse complement strand
AAGGCGACGGGGGGAGGAAAAACTTATTTTAACAGAAGAGAAAAACCTCCAGCAGAACCAGCGGCTCAGGGTAGGCGACCATCTGCCTCGACTGATAATAACCTTATTTTTCAAAATACGTCAAAGTCAGGGGAAAAAACACCATCCTCCTGCAGTTCTCTCCTCTTGGTCCAAATCAAAATGCAGTGGCAGATGAGCTGATGCTGGTTTGGATTCAGAACGTTTAATTGCATTGGAGTATTTACAGTGTGTGATTTAAGACCATCAGGATATTTGCACTATACTGCATGTGAAACAAAATACAGTGGTGCCCTGGCTAACAAATTTAATCCATTCCGGCATCATGTTCATTGGGTGAATCATTCATTAGCCGAAGCGAGTTTTTCCATTGGAATACATGTAAAACCAATTAATCTGCTCTGGACCCACAAAAATACACACACAATTTTGGCTGAATTTTTCATTGGTGGAAGTGTTCGTTACCCGGGGCATCACTGTACTGTACTACAAAAACTCCTCACGGGCTTTGCTGCTGTCGTGTTTGCCCCATAATTACCCCTTTTGCTCCTGATTAAATGGAAACACAGACTGGAAAAATGATGGTTTCCATTGAAAAGGCTGCTTGACGTCTTTTCAAAGGACCTGGACCTTGCTTTTGGCTTTGCTTTTTGTTAGAGTGGTCAGTCACTAACGTCACAAAGGCAGACGAGGGGACAGTGTAAGCAGACAGATTGTGGTATTTTGAGAATACATTGGTTGTGCTCCACATTATTGGCTGCAGAAATATAACAAGTCATAATAAGACTAACTTTTCTCTTTTCTCCTAGTTCTCTTTCCAGCCAAAAGGCAACAGGCTCCATCTTGGACGACATCGGCAGCATGTTCGACGATCTGGCAGACCAGCTCGACGCGATGCTCGACTGATCTCCTGCCGATGCTGTCTCGTTTTCAGCCAACCCTCTTCCTTTTCCCATCATGTGTAGGTGTTTCAAATAAAACAAAACGGACAAATAAAAAAAATAACAACTCTCCTGAGGTTCACTTCGCAGCTGGCGCTCTTTGAGTGTTTCAATGCGTGTCCCTCCTGCTGCTGCATGAGCGCCTCTAATGTAGCCTTGTACAGCATTACTGAGGAGGAGGAGGAGAAGAGGGGTCTTCTTCTTCTTCACGTGGCGCAGTAGCTCTCATGGTTTGCCTCCCGTTTGCGAGGAGGCTGCTTCCACACAACCTCTGACCTCTCAGCCCTCTGACGAGACGGCCGTGTGGACCGAGAAGCACAATCATTTTCCTCATCGTTTTATCGCGACGGACTCTGGCTCGGACGGAGATGCTAACCCAGTCAGACGGGGGGGGGCAGACGGATAAGTATGCTGCCGCAGAAATAAGCACACAAACTGACAGACAGCCTGTCGTAGATGAAGAATAGCAAAAGGAGACGCATACAGATGAAATATGGGAGAGTATTCTTTTGGGGAAAAAAATCCAGTTTCAAGCACACGGAGAGACTTTGCGAGTCTGTCTAAATGTCGGGACGTCAAACGAAAAGAAACCAGATGAATCATATCCTGTACTTCTCTTCTGTATGAGTGATGGGTTATGGTTAGCCGGACTTGAACCCGTGTGCTGTCTCTGTTCATGTTGCTGTTGTTGCTGTTGTTGTTATTGTTGGCGTTGTTGTCGTTCTGGGTATGTGTGTGTGTGTGTGTGTGTAGTCCCTGCTGATGCTCATGTCAGTGTCCTCCCACTCGTACTGTAGTTATTCTAACAATCAGAGCGACAATATAGATGTGTGTCCATGACTTTTGAGACACTCGCGTGCACACACGTTTACACACATGCACACACATACACGTATAGAGCTAATTTCTTGCCAAAACGTGATTAAAAAATATGTTTTAAAATGTGCTGGAGTTCACACAGTGTGATTTGTAAGTGGAAAACGTCAAGGATGAGCTAATGCATTTTGTTTTATAAATACAAACGTACCTGTCAAACCACAGAGTGATCATGTCTAACGGAAGCAGGATGTGACCTCGTGTGACATTTCCAAGATTTTTGCACAACTGATTTTTTTTCACAAATGTTGCCAGTGAATGACTGAACGAAACCAACGCAAAGGCACCAAACCTGCAGTTCCTTGAAGCTGCAAAAGCAAGTGAATCAGCATTGTACGCCTTGATTGAACTCAAGTCAAAGCAGATCAATTCTCCATCCGTGACAACTGTAGGAGGAGCGAATTTTAAAATTATTCATAGTTAAAAAGGTATTCTGTCTTACAATGCAAATTTAAGGGTGTGGCTTCTTTCGTTGACGAGTACGACAGCTGAGTCAGCCTTTAGAAGCTTCAGATAAAATATTTTTCCGGATTGAAAAATCATATTGAGGTAGGGATTAAAGCTGCAGTTGGTAACTTTTTTAAAGTCGTATTTGATGAAAATGTCATTATTCTGGTAGTAGGACCTCAAATACAGATGCGTCAGGGGAAAATGGCTCCTTTTGCATCAAATGCAGCTTGTCGTACGATTTTCAAAACACCACCGCTCCCGTTCAATTCCACCAACAAACGCTAGGTTACTGGTAGCTGGCTGTCAATCATTCTCACGCACACACTGGAGATACTTCTCTTGCATGCAGCTTGTATTATGAACTCGCTGCTGCAGTTGTAGCATGTGTGGCTGAGCATTGTCATGCTAACAAGATGGCTGGAGGATTCTGTTTTTCAGACTTAGCCACATTTGTCAATGTTAGCATTAATTTGATATTGTGCCCTGATTCTTGTGGTCAAATCAAGTACTTTCATTAGTATCCAGTAGCTGCACTTACTTGCACAGTCACTGCTTGATTTGTATGTTCTAGTCTACAGTTGAAACACGGTGGAATATAATCTGTTCAGACTGAACTTTCCGCTACACGCTCATGAAAACTTGGATATGATTTTCTTTTTCTGCAAACGGAACATCCTCCAAATCCTGGCCACTGCCCCTTTGAATAGTAGACGTTAAACACTGGTGTTTTTACACAAGTGTTTCCGCTAAGTTGGTGCACGTTCCTTCTGTGGCTCCGATGCAAGAATAAGAGCGGATGCCGACCTTCTCTGCAGCCCAGGTCGAAGGTTCAAATTATAGCAGAGCATTTCTCCATTCACGACAACCCGCGGAGTGAATTTACAGACGGTACTTTTTTTTTGCAGTGGTTTTGTTGTTTTATCAGAATACAATGCCTACACACATGCATTTCTCAATCACAATAGAACCAGAACACACAAATATTTCAGTTTCTCCACAACAAAGTGTCTGTATTTACGTTTTAACGCCTGCACTTAACATGTTTTGAACTTTTTGGGACAGATCTCGTGTCAATGTTGTTCGTTCTACTTTTTGCCACAGGAATAGATGTCATACTAAATATAGATTCTTACCTGTTGAAAGCATTTAGTTCTTATTTTCATGTGTGTATATGTGTACATACTGTCTAGATTTTATTTGCAGTTCTCCCAAAACAACAACCGACAGGGGGATATTTCCACGTTCTACCTCCAAACTGAATTTAACTTAAAGCTCATTTGTTTTTGTGCATGTGTGTGGTATTTTATACTCGTAGGTCATGCTGTATTTCTTTCCGGGCCGTGCGTAACAAATGTTTTCATTTGTGCGATAGGTGTACTTTCTATCTGCAAAACAAAATGTATTACTTTTACGTATATTTAGCATTTGCCAACCGCACTGTTTTTCCCAGTGATTGCGGGGCATTTATGGAACATGTTTTCTGTTTTGGCAGGTGATCTACTCCACACACATTAACACCGGTTCTGCTTTGTTGGTGTTGGAGTTTTTGCTTGAAAATGAATCCACACACCTACATGAACTCAGTCCCACACAATACAAAGACACGCACACACGCACACTCATGCGGTGTATCCCTTTGTCCTGCTGCAGTAAACAGTGTTTTTAAAAGATAATCCTATATTTCAATGCTTTATATAGTACATCTAGTATACATACATAGAGTTTATAATATACCTGGTATATGAGCTGTTAGAGCTCCCTCTAGTGTTGCATAGTGAAACCGCCTCTAGTCTGCTCACCTTCCATCTTGTCTCTCCCTCCTCTGTTCTGTTCTGTTAACGCTGCATCTCTGTGCCTTGGTAGTATTCTTTCATTTATATTTCACATTATTTTCCCCTCATTTATTCTTGTTTTCCTGCTTTGTCACGTTTAACGAGTTCTGTTTCCGTATGGACATTTACCCCTTGTGTGTCTGTGACGTCGCCAGTCGTTCACGCGTTGCTTTGTTTGTCCTTTAAATCCCTCTGTGACCATTAAGAAGCCTTTACAAACCCCCGTGAGCTGGTTTTGTTGACCCTGCTCCGTTTCCTCGGCTCCCCAGTTTTTTGGTGTATAGGCCAAACAGTGGATCAAACACCCAGTGTTCATCCCGATGAAGAGTCCACTTGTATTTTTATGCTCTTTGAAAACAAAGATATATTTGAGAGAGAGATGGTTCTATGTGAATTTAAAAAACGTTCATGAATCTGAGCTCTGATCGAACCTGTGCGTTCACGGTTGAGTTGTGGATGTGTTGTTACGGCTGTTGTGCCATGGTCGGGTCTAGGTTGTGTTTCTGCTGTGACGATGCATTTCTGTACAGCTGTGATCGGAATAAATGTATAAATAAACCTACAACGACTGCTTCAGTGTGATGTTTCTCCAGAGGGATCAGCGGGGGAACCACTGATTTCAGGGAAATAAAAACAAAACGGAGATATGTTCCCTTCAGGGGAATCATCTGCCTCCATCTCTGCTTCTTCTTCTCTCACACCAACTCAACCTCACGTCCTCTTTGGTCTCCTCCGTTCAGCAACCTTTTCAATCTTAACACCCATATTTGGACAGAAAAGATAAATGTCTAGAGCTGCAAATAATATTCAGACATTTGGCGCATATTTGAGCTGGCATCATGTTAGCAGCAGTTTGGTTAGTGTTGGATTCTTTTTTTGTTCATTTTTGTTAAATTTATTGATTATCTTCTTCATTTTGTAGATTACTTGTCATTTCTGTTTGTTTAAACATTTGTGAGTTTTGGTTCACATTCCCAGTTTATTTTTGTGGATTGTTTTTCTTATAATCCACATTTATTTCTGCTCATTCTCGTGTTCATAATCAGCTACTTCACAATTTTGCTCAATTAATTATTTTGCCAATTATTTTCTTTATTTGAATCTTTTCTTAAATTTTTAAAAAAAATATATGTTTTCATTCAGTTGATTTATTATTATATGACTTTTTTGTTCATTTCTCAGATTATTTTGCTTAGGTTTGTCTTAGTCAAGAATATTTTTTCATAATTTTGCTGATTTTTTAAAAAACTTTTTTCTATTGTTAATTTTCTTGATAATGTTCTTCATTTTGTAGATAATTTGCCTCAGTTTTGTCTTAATTTTTGTTCACTATGAAGTTAATTTTTTTCTTCTTGTTGATTTTGGTTTATTATTTATTATGTTTGCTCCATCACTGGAGCCGCAGGTCGCACACACCTACTCTAGACCTTCTGCCTGGCAGTTCCAACCTCAGCATCCTACGACCAACATATTCACGATCCCGACCCTCTGTACGTGTCCAAACCATCTCGATCTGACCTCTGTGACCTTCTGACTTCTTCCATGTTCTGTCACTCTGACGTCCTCATTCCTGAGCTGATCCATCCTCATCATCCCACAGAGAACCTCAACATGTTCATCTCCGCTTCCTCCAGCTCTGCCTCCTGTCGTTTCCTCAGCATCGCTGTTTCTAAACCATACATCACTGGCCTCGCCAGTCTTCTACACTTTTCCTTTCATTCTTCCTCTTTCATCTCACATCGGTGGTACAGTATAAAGTAACATGTCTTTGAAACATAATGAACATAGCTGAGGCCTTTCGGGAATAATTTCAAAGCCCATAAATTGTCTGAAATTGTCTGAAGTGTCACAAATTGCTCTGTCTTTATTTTGTATTTCATGCTAGTTTCAATTGGAAAAGCAGACATTACAAAATGAGGAGAAGTCAATCAGTGTGTTTGCATTTTACAACTAAAGAACTTATCTTTGGACACTGAAATGAAAACAGATGATGATATTTAAAACAAATTAATGAAGCAGTTGTGGTTGATTGTCAGAAAGAACAGTAATGATTCATGTTCGGAGTCTAAAAATAAAAAAACTGAATTATAATAGATTAAACTAGACTACAATAATATGAATAAATTAATGAAATCCATGTCGAGACCTCGTTTGGAGGGAAAAAGCATGAGATAGATATTTTTACGCCATTTCAATTGTGTCATTGTTTACACATATGATGTTTGCGAAGTTAAAAAAGGCATTTTTTAAAGTCAAGGAAGGTTTAGTTTGTGACAAAAATAGTAAAATACATGCACAGTATTCAATTTTCTACGAAACCGGGCGGACTTTATTTCCGTGTCACGTGACATACGTCACCAATACCTTATTGGCTGCAGTGTCGACAAATTAAAATTCATTATTCTTGAAAAAAGCGTAAATATGGTGGAAAAATATTACGTGTGTTAATATTGGAGCTGCAGAGGCTTTTAAGGTGCTTAAGGGATAGTATTTGGAGAGAACAATGGAAATACTGTACGTGTTTCCACTTTATTGTGTCATCCATGTACTTTAATGTATATAGGATGTGCATCGATCTACAAAAAAAATTAAAATTCAAACTTACGCGACTTCCTGAACGTACCCTTTGTAATTACGTGTTTTTCACAGACTTATAGCTCAGGTTATATACAAGCTGCTACTTTCTCGACTTGTTCACTTGTCTTTTGCATCCACACACGTCAAAATGTGTAAATAGCGGCACAATATTCTCCTTAAATTATGAAAAAGAGCGGCGTTGTCCGGACCAGCAGGTGGCGGTGATTCGCCAAGAAACCTCAACAAACAAAGCAGAAGAAGAAGAAGAAGAAGAAGAAGAACGGGGGGAGAGGAACTCGGAGGAGTTGTAGGGGTTTTTGTTGAAGAAGTTTATGTGATTTGAGTTTATTTTCTGATCTTTAAATCATGGCAGAGAGAACTGGAACACGACCACTTATTGTTTTAGTCGCTGCGTTTATCGCAGACTGGAGAATAGAAGAGTTAAAGAGGTGAGTTTAACGTCCGCGAGGAGGGCACGTGGGACTGAACACGAACACGAACACGTGGCTGCACAGACACTATATCAATTTATGGATTTTAATTCACTTAAATGTCTATTATTAAATGTTGCAGAATACAGAGAACTGCCTTCTGAGATGTAGATGTTTAATAGATGTGCGCGTGGTTCTCAGTAATGTCCCAAATTTCACAATTTATGGGGAAAAACGCTGTAAAGTGTAAAATATGTCTAATACTTTAAAAGTAAGTCAGTACCACAGAAATACATGTGACTCTACCAGGTACGTGGAGATGTGAAAACTACAAAGATGCTTAACACGAGACATAAATGATTGAATATTTGTGTTTTTATGTATTGTGTATTTTAAGCCACGAGACGCCCTTTGTGGACAAAAAAAATGTCGAGAGCCACAAAAAAAATCTGTTTATTTCATTCATTTCTGTTCATGTTGGTGAATTTCATTGATTTTTATTGTGTAGTTTGTTCATTTCTTCGTCGCTCTTGGAGAGAGTTTTTTTTTTACCCCACCATTATTCATGTTTATTTTTGATGTTTTTGTTCACTTTTGTGACATTTGTTCAATATTTTTGGTTATTTTATTGAATAGTTTGTTAGTTTCTATTGTTTTCATTTAGCAAAATTGATTAAATGTCTTCTGTAGTATTTTCCAGATTGTTTTGCGGATCATTTTGTCTTAATCTGGCTCATTAGTTTTTCCCTTTCTTTGTAATTGGGTGCCATTTGTTCATTTAGTGCTTTGTTTTTTGTTATCTTGACTTATTAAAATGTGTTACTTCCATCAGGAGCCACCGGGGAGGGGCTAAAGGGCCACAGGTTGCACAGCCCTGGCCTCAGGGATGAATGAAGTGCTCAGTATTAACAGAATGAGTGCAGTTTAGTTAGTTGGATCATGATCTATTTGAGCAAAGGCCTAATTCAGCATCATAAAACAGTAATACATGACAGTTATATGAAAAGCAGAATAATAATTAGGACTGGATGATTATGAAGGTAAACCGTGTGGATGCAGTTTAAACGGTTTTATAATCTTATTTCACTATGAAGCACATCAGCCTGTGATGAATTAAATATTTTCTGACACCTCGTATGAGAGCTGACCTTGGCTCCTGATTCAGACGTTAATCTGAGGCTCTGTTATTGTTACTGAAATGAAAGCGGTGCTGAGTTTGGCTGCTGTAACCATCCACATTTCCTCCACAGTGGACGCCGGTGTCTTTGTGAACATGCTGGCTGACGACTTCGGACCTGATTCAGAATCTGCTGGTGAGTCTGCATCGTGTATTTGACTTGAATCCAACCCAGCCGGTGATGAATAACCACACATTTTCTGACACCTCGTATGAGAGCTGAACTCGGCTCCTGATTCGACTTTTTATCTGAGGCTTGATTGTTTAATTGTCATGTAAAGGCCGTATTTTCTCGGTTTGACCTCCAACTTTCACTTCTTCAGGTTGATTCATGACTCGACAAACAGAGAAACACCAACCTGTTTCCGTGCACAAAATACTCGGTCTGTTTTTCACGGTAGGTCACTGTTACTTTGTTTAATTTTAAGGCATGTCAGCCAGTGATGACGACGTAAATATTTTCTGACACCTCGTATGAGAGCTGACCTTGGCTCCTGATTCAGACGTTAATCTGAGGCTCTGTTATTGTTACTGAAATGAAACCGGTGCTGAGTTTGGCTGCTGTAACCGTCCACGTTTCCTCCACAGTGGACGCCGGTGTCTTTGTGAACATGCTGGCTGACGACTCCGGACCTGATTCAGAATCTGCTGGTGAGTCTGCATCGTGTATTTGACTTGAATCCAACCCAGCCGGTGACGAATAACCACACATTTTCTGACACCTCGTATGAGAGCTGAACTCGGCTCCTGATTCTACTTTTTATCTGAGGCTTGATTGTTTAATTGTCATGTAAAGGCCGTATTTTCTCGGTTTGACCTCCAACTTTCACTTCTTCAGGTTGATTCATGACTCGACAAACAGAGAAACACCAACCTGTTTCCGTGCACAAAATACTCGGTCTGTTTTTCACGGTAGGTCACTGTTACTTTGTTTAATTTTAAGGCATGTCAGCCAGTGATGACGACGTAAATATTTTCTGACACCTCGTATGAGAGCTGATACTCGGCTCCTGATTCCATCGTTGATCTGAGGCCATTAGGGCTCATGTGATGCCTGTGTGATCTGTCATGTGGCTGTTGGGTCTGATTTGCATTTGTCTCTTTCAGGTTCCTGGACCTGATGCAAATTGAGTGACCACAAATTTGCCTGCAAACTGAAGGAACACGCTATCCTGAAGGGACAGAAAGGGGGTAGATGTATAGTATCATCCACACGGGTGGGTTCTAGTGTCCTGCTTGTGTCGGCTCAGCTGGACTGTCAACGCCACGGGTTATGAATGAGTCGAGAGTTTACGATGTTGGGGAAACTAGTTGGTAGACGATCGACATGGAGGGAACATGGCTTAACCCTTGTATCGTCTTCATCTGTGGGTGTAAAATGGTGGTTAACCTTCCTCTGCCCTCAGAGGTGCTAGAACTCAAACATATTTACTCCTTTACATGTACTTGAGTAGTTTTTCCCATGTTTTGCCGAATACTTTACTTTTGCTCCAAGTGAAGAAAACATCAACAAACATGAAATTAAAATGAACCAAAAAGACGCAAAACTATCCATAAAACAAAAAGCAAAGAAAATGAACATTTTTTTAATTAAAAAGGAACAAAACACCCCCAAAATGAACAAAATACTAAAAAATGAAGACGATGAACAATGTTGAAGGAAAAAAAAAGGATGAAAAGTATCTTCATACTGAACAAAATATCCAAGAAAATGAGCAAAATTATTCAGAAAAGTAAGAAAATGGAATAAAATTATGGCCAAAATGAACCAAATAGTCATCAGTGTCAGCAAAACTGCACAAAAAGAAGCAAAACTAACCACGAAATAAAGAACAAGTTAAACAAAATTAACCAAGAAAATCCTCAAATCTGAAGGGAAAATGAACAGTCGTCCTGCAAAACCAACAAAATGAACCAAAAAATAAGCAAAAATGAACAATATGATTAAACTGAGCAAAAACACTAAATAAAATATGCTACAAAAATCAACACATCACCCAAGAAAAAAGGATGAATTGAAGCTGTTCAGTGCTTAAAAAAAAAAAAAAAAGTTACTCACTACCTCAAGTACTTTTATGAGTACTTGTACTTACTTTCACTCGAGCACTGATGCTGTGTACTCCCTGGAGTTTCCACACAGCACAGCTTTTCCTTGTAAATATATATTTAAAAAAAAAGGGGGGGGGGTCAGTTTGACCCGAACACCATACAAGGGTTAAAGCGTCACCGTTGTCAGGCTCGTATGTCTGGTCTCTGCTTAGCTGGACCAGATGTTGAAGGAATCTGAAATGCAGACTGTCTTTACTCGGTCAGTTCGATTTTTATTTGCATCGCAGCAAATCCTAACCGACGATAATCTCCAGGCGCTCCGTCATCCCGTGGTTAGATTAGCTACAGGTGCGCGTTACCGCTATGACTGTTTTCAGCTCTGTGACAGTATGAGCTCGTGCACCTGGTTGTAAGTCGTGTCGACCGGCAGCTCACCTGTCTAATTGTTTACTAGCTAGTTCCCAACATCGTAGACTGCAAGTGTGATAAACTGCAGTACCTCGAGTTTCCACAGGGAGCGGACTCCAGAACTGAGTCACATCACAGGTCTACGTTAAAATGTCCAACATCAGAGCAGAAATAAACATGTTTATGGCCTGATACGAAGCATGGTTTTGGTTTGTGGTTTATTTCCATGTCTTTGAACAGTGTGATGCGTCTAACTCTTGTATTTATTGTTCATAACAACATTACCCGGTACAATGAACAAAAGTGAAGATTTCTTACATTCTATGTGTATAAATGGTACGTGTGGGTTTCTTTAGCAGTTTATGTTGAATTTTTGGTTCATTTATACTCATTTTAATTTTCTTGACCCGTGCCATTTTTCCCTTGTGGATTTTTTTTTTATTACGTTGCTTCCATTTGATCCTCTTGTGCCTTGGTTTTGTTTCGTTTTCAGTTCTCTTGGATATTTGTCATTCTTGCTCCTTGTGTCCATTTTACAGTTGTATCTTTTTTTTTTTCATTTTGGGGATCAAGGGGTAGAAAATGGATGGATTTTGGGGATTAATGTATTTAATTTTCCTGCTTCTATCCCTCATGTTATTTTCTTGCCGTCCCCTGTGGAGATTGATCACGTGACTCTGGTAAATGAACTCCGGCGCTGTTTCCCCGCGGTGCGTGTCCTCATTTGCGTGTTTGCCTGCTGGCTCTGGTTTCCACGCAGCTCTGCTTTTCACAGTCAAAGCAGCAGCAGCTTCAGCTCCAGGCGTCCGGATCCATTCGTCCGCCCTGCGCATCCCGCGTCCAGCCGCTACAGGCCCCAGCAGCGCAGGGGAGTGACCAGCCTCCTCTCCTTCCTCCGCCCGGAAAACACTGACTCCCAGGCCCGTGTGTGCAGCCTCCATCAGCCGGCTTTTCCGACCACCTCCCCCCGGTTCCTCTGCTCCAGGCCCCGACGGTAAGGGCTTAAAACGGGTGTTTTTACGCACGAACAGCCGCGTTGAAACCGATGCTTGTGCGGTTTAAATGTGAAACATTCGTCATAAAAGCGACTTAAATCGGTCAGAAGGTCCAGTGAAAATCCTGACTGTGGGCGATGGAGACAAGAGCGTAGCTTTCATCCGGACACGGGCGTTTTCAGCATCTCCGGATCCTATCGGTCGTTTTTCAGCCTCGAACGCTTCATTTTCTGTTTGCGGGGAATTTTTAACGCTTCAGCCTGTGCTGCGTGAGTCTACGAACGGAAACTAAATATGAAGAAAATGAACTAAAAATGCAAGAGTAAGGACATAACTAAGCAAAACGACTAACGACACGCACAAGAAAATGAACAAATTAAGCTACAACATTAACAAGTGTGAGCAAAATAATCACGTTAATAAAATAAATGGAAGAAAATTGACAAAAGAACCAACGTGAACTAAAATGAGCAAAATGGGCAAGAAAATATACTAAATAGAGCAGAAAATGAACACTGAAATCAATGTAAGGCAAATTTTTAAAAATGAGGAAAAGCGTCAAGAAAACAAAATAAATGTGCAAGAAAAAGTTGAAACAACCAACAATATGAACTAAAATGAGCAAAAAATGAACTAAATACACAGGAAAATGAACAAATGAAGTCCCAACATGATCAAAAATAAAGGAAATGATCGATAAACAACGCAAGTAAACGGTGAACTAAATTCACAAGGAATGAAGCCACAACATTAACAAAAATTAAATATGCAGGAAAATGAACAAAACCAACACCATGAACTAGAATGTAACCAAGGAAAAGGACAAATTAAACAGCTAAATAAATTTAAATGAGCAAGGAAATGAATAAAATAACCGAGACAACAAGCAAATTAACCAAAAATAACTAATCTGAGCAACATCACTGAGAAACTGAATTAAATAAGGCAAAAATAACTAGTAGGAACAAACTATCAAAGCCATCGAGACATTAAATACACAAGGAAATGGACAAGCAACATGAACAAAGAACAAAAATAAAATGGAAAATGAGCAACATATTCACAAAATGAACACATAAGGGGAAAAAAATGAACAAATCACCAGGAAAATGAACAAAATGATCAAGAAATTAAAAATAAGGGGGGAAAAGAACAAAACAACCAAAAAAATGATAAAGTACCAAACATAATTAGGAAAATGAACAAAAAATAAATAAATCAAAAAATAAATGAAAATGAACTAAACTAATCAAGAAGCTGTGTAACATGAACAAAAATAACCAGGAAATGAATAAAAATGAACAAAATTAACCAGGAAAACGAACATTATAGGCAATAAATTCAGAAAATTGAACAAAAATTTTTTTTTTAAATGAACAAAAGTAAAGACAAAACAAAATAATCAAGAAAATATCCACAGAACAAACAAAGAGGCAGGGAAACAAATCGACAAAAATAACCAGCAAATGAACAAATAAGAAAAAGAAATAAAGAAAAATGAACAAAGTAATGAAGGAACTGAGTAGTACATCCACATCAAAAGTAAACAAAATAATTCAATTTTATTTGTATAGTGCCAATCATAATCGCTGATTATCTTTAAGATCTTCACAATTCGAGGACGAGACCTCGATCCTTCATTCTGCTGCAGATTTAGTGTTTTCCTGACCTACACTCAATTATATGCTTTGTCAAAAAGGAAAGTTTTAAAGGTACAGAGTGTGTCTGCATCCCGGACCCATATTGAAAGTTGATTCCACAGGAGAGTAGACCTGCACTCGGAGAGTTCTGATTGGTTTATAGGAACAATAAGGTCTTTGATATAGGGTGGAGCTTTGTTGTTTAGGGCTTTATGGGTTAGGAGGAGGATTTTAAATTTGATTCTAGACTTTACAGGCAGCCAATGAAGGGAAGCTAGTGTTGGAGAAATATGATCCCTCCTTCTGA
>JAQQAE010011257.1:0-13702 GCA_029823295.1 Pseudamia nigra | reverse complement strand
TTACTGAGGCTAACCTTCATTCCTCTCCTTTCCAGGACATACCTCCACCTCTCTAGATTTTCCTCCACTTGCTCCCTAACAGATCACAATGTCATCTGCAAACAGACCTCTGAAAGCTGCTGTAATAACTGTCAGGACATTAGACTTTATAGTGGCACATACTTCAAATCCTGTACGTTGTGAGCTTGGGTCTTCATGCATCTTACCTGTTTTTCCAGCATATTTCACACATACTCAATTGGACTGAAATCCAGGTGTTCATCATTTTTGTTTGGGTCCTATCCACTGCAGACTCGAACACCCAGCAAGATCTGTAGCTTTAAATACAACGACCCAGTCGTGTACCGTCATAATTAGGTCCTTGTCAATGTTGCGCAGAGTATTACGTAGTTTGGATAATTTGCTGCTTCGAGGGCTTCACTTGTTTCCTAATGCATCCACCCAATGACAAAAGACATTGCAACGATATAATCAACATTCTGACCATGAACCAGTGAAGTGGTCATAATGTTATGCTGATCAGTATGTACCTGCAATAGAGACGTCATCAGTCGCAATAAGGAATGTTTTATTAATTACCCTACTCTACATTCAGTGCAAACTGTCATGAAAGTTTGTAACAAATATGCAGCTGTGCTCTCGTCCTGAACTGAACCTCACTGGGTAATGGCGTCTCCCACCAATGACAGACAAACAGCCAATTATTTAACAGCTGAAAAATAATACTGTATGTCCAGGTGAAACATGAGTGACAAGTCATTTCCAAGTCATACAAAGCTGTCGGCTGTGTATCAACAGGACCTGGTAAGTTACGGAGACGTGTATGTGACATATTAGCTTAATAGGGAGGGAAAAAAAAAAAAATGTAACCAATCGGCTACATATAGTAAATGTGCACGGCAGCCTGTACATACTATGTTTACAGTGGGAAATGTCAGAGGAAATGAGTTATTTTAATGGTCTTAAATTATACATTCTACGTTCTGTTTCTGTGTCTTGACAAATCTGGTAAAATTCAACATAAGGGGGTTAAAATGAGCTCGTTCTTCACTGCAGTTAAGCCACGGAAGTTATCATCTATTGGCTGAAATAAAAATTTTTGTTGTGATAAAATGTTGTGTCCTAATCAGAGGTGGGTAGAGTAAACAGAAACAGTACTCAAGTAAAAGTATCATTGCTTTACAAATACATTGACTCAAATAGAAGTACCCATAAACCTACAAACAAGTACTTCAGAAAAAATAAAAAAAATTATGTCAAAAATCTACTCCAATAACTTGATAACGTGGAACTTATTCCAATCTGTTACATTCAAACAATTTTTTTTGTTCAGTTCAGTTGCTTTTCTTGTTATTTTATAACTTGATTATTTTGTCATTGTTTTTTTTTTTTTTTTTTTACCAATGTTGCTCAATTTGTTCACTTTTACTTACATATTTTTTACTCAGTTTTGTTGCTTATTTTGTTCCTTCGTGTGACTTATGTGAATTTTGCATCATTTTATTACTTAGTCATTCATTTAAAACATTTAAATTAGTTTCATTTTTTTTTTTTTAATTTGACAATTTTTTATCATTTTTAGTGCAACTCAGTAAGTGTAGAAAAGTATTCTGCAAAACTACTCTCAGAAGTACATAAAAAAATCCTCTTAGGTACATGTAAAGAATTAAAGGTACTGCAGTACAACCTACCACTGGTTCTAATTAATGTCCAAGGTCACACGTTTTTAAAAAAGTGCTGCAAAGTAGTTAATCCTCTATTCTGCCATGTCTTAAAAAAGTACTTAGAGAATTTGTTAAGTGTCAGATTGTACTGTATAGGAAGTATTTGACATGTGTGGCTTTACTTGTATCCATGGTGCTCATTTCATAGCATCTCATTTCTGTGCCCAGTCAATAATCCAAGGTTTATGTCACAGTGCAGCTCACATGCACGTATCGCCTCAGCTGCTAGCGGCTGCTGCAGACACTGTTTGCTTCCTTAAACTCCTCTGGACTGTACCATCTCTGCCGAGCGGGGGTCCTCTAGGGGTTCAGGATGCCCGCACAGCCGTCCCTTTTCTCTCCCATTTGCTGCATCGCACACGCTCCTCGCCACCCCGCTCAGCCCCGCTCCCCCCCGGTGTCCCTCGTGAGCCACGAGCTCTCAGCCCCTCAGGGCTGTTGGCCAGAAACAACGCAGCCTCCTAATACCCACTCCGCCGCCACCTCGGATTTCACTCCCCCCCTCTGCTTATAGTACAATCTCATCATTTCCAGCTTGCAACGGGAGCGGAAGAGAGGGAAGAGAGAGAGAGAGAGAGAGCGAGAGAGAAACAGGGAGGGAGGGAGATGTTTTCAGCTGGTTTGCAGGAAGAGAGGTTGGCCTGAATGCGTTCTGTCTGCTCTTCAGAGGCATTCAGGTGAGCTGTTTCCTCCTGGAAGGTAAGGGCAAGACTGAGATTGGTGCTTATTTTCTCCTGCATCCCTTGTCATCGCCTCCCCACCCGCCTCCTTGTTCTCCTCCTTCAGATACATCGCTTCCGTCAGTGTCCGTGTGTGGCTGAGTGTGGATAGTATTCCCCAGACATACTGTAATACACAAATGTAATACTGTAGCAGGCAACGGGCAGATGTGTAGGCATGTCAGCGTGTCTGCGTTTAGAGCAGATCAGGACTGGAGTTACAGCGTACAGTACGCATGCACGATGTGTGTAAGAGTGCGAGGCTTTGGGGAAGGTAGGCATGATGCTAGCATGACAGCTTCAAAGTGGACGGCCCACCTGAGTCCTGGTGGGTCTCAGTGGGGAGGATGTGATGAGAGACTTGGGGAATAAAGAGGAAGTAGCAGGAAAAGATAGAAAGGAGGTGTGTGTATGTGTGTGTGTGTGTGTGTGTAGCCTTGTCTGCAGTTTTTTAACAAAGTGTCAGTGTTGCTTCCCTCTCAAATAACGTCAGCACTGTCAGCCCCCCTCTTCTACTACCAGCACCACCACGACCACCAACCCCTCTGTGCTAATCGGTAGCATCTCCGTTGTGGTAGTGAAACGGGTGCTGATGTTTACTGCTTTAATGGACAGGATGCTCTGCTGCAGCATTTTTTCTGCTCCCTGTACGACATGTCATCCCACTTCGGGCAAATTTGCTTCACTCTCATCTCGCTGTGGAATGTGGGCACGGTGGGAGGACGAGAAGGAGAGACGGGGACAGGCCACTTCCCGTCTGTGGCAGCGTCTCACGAAGACGCAGCGAGGTTTTCTGCAGGGCCATATGCAGCTCCTTGGGAAGACAGCAGGCCAGGCTGTTCGGGAAGAGAGGGGTGGAATGAAACGGGAGGAGTGGCGTGTCGGGGTGTCATGTGTTTGAGACGGGATGAGTGCTGTCCGGATACAGGGCCAAATCTAAAGTAGTGTCTCCTGATGCTCCTCGGGCACAGCTTCAAATACAAAGTTAGAGTGGAAGGAAACAAGCCATGTTCTCTGTATGTTGTTTGGTCGGTTGCTACCAACTGCTCTTGTAATGTTTGCCCACAGTTTTTACATCTGTGCTGGTCAGGTTCGGGAAACACCTGTAACGCCTGACGGCTGGTCGGTCCGGTAGCTTTAAGGCCATCGTTTGGATCGTAAGAAGGCACGCTGTAAGCGAGTTGTCATTTTAGCGGGAACTGTTTCCCGTTTGAATGGATTAAATATGTAAACAGAGTAATTCCGTTGCCACTTTAATCTTTAGCATTAATATCAATATATTCTTTTGTTTGATGGTTGATGTTGATCTGAGCGAGCTTCCATAGTCGTCACGTTCTTCCACAGTTGAGTCTGAAAGACGGATTCATCCACAAAAAAAGTGTTCTGATTGCTCGAAACAAAACAAGCCATGGTTCGGTTTGATCTGGATGACGACAAACTCTTTTATTTGGTTCTCTGGTCTGAAGCACGGAGTGGAAGTGACCTTAGCTTCAAATAGTCACTCTGCTTCAAAGTGGGCAATATGCATCGCACAATAACATTCCAATAAAGTTCCTCCTCTGAAAGCCCACTTGAAAGTAAAATTCTTGGCTGTCTCCCCAGGGTGCCTCTGTGAACTCTGGGTGCATTGGACCGTATAGATTAGATAAAGGCGAGTCCATTTTACCTTAATTTGATTTCTCCACATCCCTGTCAATTTATGAAGAGAATCTTGGTATTTATAAAGGTTCTGCTCATCAAAAAGAAGGTATCAAAGAGTGTGTAGAGCTCTGACGACTTCTAAAACTTTACTCCATCATCAGCAGACAGTGTAACACCCACTGAGCTGTCTTTGATTGATTTTTGCTGGTAATTACTAATCAGGAAAGCATGCCGGTTGTTTGGGAATTGACGCTGGATCCTTTACTTTGTCGTTGCATACAGTTTTGACAAGTCGCATTTAATTTTAATTAGTATATTGTTCAGTGAATTTGATGCTAATGATGCCAGTGTTTTGGAAATAGGACAAATCATTCCTCTACTTATTTCATTGCCTCAGTCTTTTGGTAGTTTCGGTGCTTTGCAGTGGTCGATGTACTGGCTTGATAGAAGTGTTGTGTACTAAGTGTCGAGAACAAGCATTGGGTGTCATCAGTAGAAACATTACCTCAAGAATCATCCTTTGTTCACAGTCAGCATCACAAATAAAGTGTTGCTTCTTGACCTCGGTACAAGAAGTCATTGTCCACTTGTTAACCATCTTTTTACATCATCTAGAGACCTGGACCTGAGCTAGATATAAACTAAAGAATCTAAAGAAGGCATTGATCTACTGTACATAGTTGATTTTGTTTCAACCTGCCAAGCCCAGTCACTTCCATTGGACTTTTCCTGGATCTGATCATATTATGAAAGCTGAGCTCAGGCTTGTGGGTTGGCGTTGCCAGGCTGTGGAAATGCAGGAGGTAGTTGAAAGCAAAGGTTATCTTACTCCATATTTGCACCAGCTTTTATTTTAGCCCGTCCTCCTTGTAGTATAACCTCTGAGGTATGTTTTGCTTGTCTTGTGCTGAGCTTACTACCAAGTGAAAAACAGCGTGTCAATAAACTCGCAGCCTCGTGTGCTGGCTGTGCTGCCTGCTGGAAGGAAAGGTCAGGACAGACCACATTGCTTCCACTGTCCTGCACACATGCACTTATGACAGCAGACACCATGTTTTGAATCGCATGCTTTCCCCCAGAGATGGAGTCAATTGCTTACTGAGTGATTCATATCAAGTAGCTACAAAATGAAGGTGTTTGCTCAAGTGGCACTCGCGCTAATGAGTCAACAGTGAATGCCCAATTAGACCTGAAATCCACATCCAGTTAATGCCATATTGTTTGGCTGATTTGGTTCAGATTCAGTGTTATGAAAAATCTCTGCTTGTGCCAGACATTTAAAAGTCAGTTTCACTGTTGGCACCAAAAAGGCAACATTATAATGATTCTGAAATGCTGCTTTAATTTTATTTTACCATTGTTGACCTGCTTTCAATCGCCCAGACATGGGTTAATGAGAGGCCCACGGATTATGACTCATGATCATCAGAAATATTTAAAATCTGCTTTTTTGTAGCCAATGCCTTTAGAGTTGGAGTACCAATCTTACCATACAGGAAGGGTTTGCAAAGTGGTTCAAAAATTAACCTATATTACAAAGTACTGTATGGGCCCAGCACCTGCAGGAAGGGTCTGTGGCTGTGTGGTTTGGGCGGCAGCCGAAGGCAGGGGCCTGGTTGGTCCAATCCCTGGTTGCCAAAACTAGCTCCAATTGGGAGGAGGCCCCGGGGGAAACACAGGACACGCTAGAGGGACTATGTCTCTTGGCTAGCCTGGGGGACCTCCCAGAGGAGCTGGAGGAGGTGGCTGGGGAGAGGGAAGTCTGGGCTTCTCTGCTCAGGCTGCTACCCCTGCAACCCTGACCAGGATAAGTGAAAGATGATGGATGGATGAATATATATTGCATAGTACCCGTCTAGCTGACTAAGGGTGCATTCATACTAACCCTGATTAATTGAAATCTAGTTTGTTTGCTCAGAAAGTCCGGCTTATTTGAAAAGGTGTGAATGTGCAATCGAACTTTGGTGCAGATCAAAGAAGTGAACTCTGGTCCACCGGAAAAGATGGGTCTCTGTTTACTTCAAGTGAAACAAATGTAGGAAGGACTACAGCGCAAGGCATTTTGGGTAAACACAGCCAAAACAATAGCCATTTGTCAGCCCACAAGCCATTTTTTCTGATAGCTGGGAAAAATGGCTTGTGGTCAGACATGGCTTAAGGAAAAAGCTCTGATAAGAATATGTTCAAATATATCAAAACTGTTGGCAAAACAACGGCATTTTCAAACTAAAAATGGTGGGAAAATGGAGGCTCTGGGATTCACCTCTGCAGTAGAGCAGCGCTGCACAAATGTGACAAAACTCCACCAACACTACATAAAAATGTGTGGCATACAGACGAGGTGGCAGCTTAGGAGATGAAAAGGACAAGTTTCCTCAATATGAAGAACTAGATGCCATTCTTGTTGTTCTTAGGTTTGGCTGATAAAGTGCATTGTGAAAGTAGACTCGGACTAGCCGAATGTTGCAGCTTCGATCGTACTCGGTCCACTGGACTAGTAGGTGTGAAAATGACTTCAATCTTCCTTTTGGAAAGTTGTTGGACTGCTTTTTCAGTTTCATTGTTAGCACATGATAATGATTCTGAAACACTTTAATTCGACTTGAGCAGACCCACTTCCAATTATCCAGATGTTTTAAGGAGAGGTCCACTGACCGTGACTCTGGCTGTCATTGGAAATATTTGAAACCTGCTCTTCTGCAGCCATTGCTCTTTCATTTGGATTAAAAATATTAGCAAAGAGCTCCTTTAAATGACTAAATCTGCCTCGTGAATATTTAGTCCTTTGTCGTCGCTTTTATATATTTGCAAATGTGTGCAGTAATAAAATTCAGAGTGCAGTAACATGTTTTCTAACGGTACCTTACTAATTAGAAAGTTAACTAATCCAGTGGTGTGTTGCTTTCCAAAACCACAGGAGTGATAAATTGACTGTACTTCAGGCCAAAATCACGACCCATCAGAGGTGATGGTCTCATTTAACAAAAAAGTCACGTCAGACGTTAAGTGAAGCAAGTTAATTTCCTTACGTTTCCATCCATTCCATCAACAAGTCTCGCGGACCCCAGAGTGGCACTCGACACGTACGTAGGTGAGTGAATGAGAAAATTGCCCCGAGCATTTCTGTATTACAAGAAAGTAAAAACTTTCTCCGGTTAGTGAGGTGTTTTCATTATAATGCTGCTCGTCGTTCTCAGGTTTCACTCACGTATATGACAGATTTTCTAAGGATGAGCAAGTCGAGACTGTCAGGGCTGGTACGGCGAGGAGTCGGCCGGGTGGAGGGTGAGGTAAGGAGCTGGCTACATCACAGCCGTTCTCCTGAGTGACTCCTGAAGCCGGAACCACTGGGAAGCCTGCCAGTTTAGTCATTTATACGTCTGTGCTTTCTGTTCTCCAGCATTCTAATCAAAGGCACCCAAGGGCTGCACTAATCAGGAGGCTGAAGGCCTCGAGCTGCCCAGAACATTCCCTCCTTCAAGACCTCGGCTGCTCCTCGCTTTGTTACTATAGTGAAGAAATTAATGAATTAAATAATGAGAAATTGTAGCTGAGATTAATAAGTGATAATTAGTGGTTAAACGTTTCTACAATGATGACCGGTGTCGTATGAGTTGGCTACTCTGGACCATGATCTTTTCATAATGTAACATGAGATGTTGTGCAACTTAAGTGCTTAGTGGCTAACTCAGCGAATCCACACTGAAAAGCAAGCCAGCTTTTCCTTACTTTGCTACTTAAACGATAAACATCATGGTTTATCAGCTGTCAGCAACAAAAACCTCTATGACACACCAAAAATGAAACTTTGCTTTTATCAGAAGTGTGACTTTCTGCTGTATAATCAGTGTGGACAGTGTGTTTCTGTCGTTCTCAGCTATCTCTTATAATAAATCTATAGTCTGTATATAATAGTGGACAATGTGATATTATCTTACAATGGGTAAGATAATGTTCACCGTTAGCTTACTGAGGTGGTAAAACTTGCCAAAAACATATTATGGTGTTGTTAGTGTAAATGAGTTTATCTCAAGTAAAACTATGCTCTGTTGAATAAATAGAAGATATGAACATCCAACTCAGTCTCACTCCACTGGCGAGTTGAGTTACCATAGTGACCAGTCAATCAAACCCCATCATGGCAGAGATTTGTCAGATTATTTGCTGCAATCTTAATCTTAATAATGGAGTAAAAATTTAAAGATGGACCATAACATCACTTATTCAAAGATCCAAATAAAATATTTGAGCCCATGACGTCTCATGACAAAAACGTATTCAGTTCGTATTTTCAGAGTGGAATCTCTGTGGGAGTCGGGGCTTCTAGGAGCTCAGTGAACACGTATCCATTACAACTTTAAGTTACCTCCGCATTTGCCTCACTGCACAGCCTTAGTCATTACCCACTGACTAAAACCAGAAATTCTCCAGGCATATCAGAACAGTGGATCAATAAGTATGAACTCAAGTGCACAGTAGTAATGGTCTTCCCAGTTTCAAAGAAGGCCATTTTAAAGGCGTTTGCTGTGTCATTTCAGGCTCTTTTCCATTGAAATATGGAGTTTTAATGTATCACTACTGACAAAGATTGAACCCAGTCTGTGCCTGAAAAGACCCCATTAGAAAACTGTAGAGTAGGTATCGTCATCACCTTATTAATGTTTTGTGTAGCCTGTGTTGTCAAAGTCAAGATTGTCACTCTTTACAATATCCATCCATCCATTTTCTACCCCTTTAAAGGGAAAGTACAGTAGCTCAGCGCCGGCGGTTTGTCGCCTGCTGTCGCCTTTACTTAGTCTTAGACTTAGTCTTTTATGATTTTGTTGCGATTTTATGTTTCTTATTGTGTTTTACTGTTTTTTTTAGCATTTGCTTGTAAAGCACTTTGTGGTTTTTATCTTGAAAGGTGCTACATAAATAAAACTTTACTGACTTGCTTACGTTTGATCATTGGGTATTTGTCTGTTCTGATCATTTTAGTCATTTATTTATTTAACCTTGGGGAACACAATGAGGGAAGACTAATTTTCTACAGTGCCACAGTAGTGTCAAAAAATAAATAAATGCAAACACTGCATGAACAAAATCATAAAACAAAATGGATGAGCTTGATTGGATTAAGAAAGTTTTGAAGGTTAAATATGCTGAATTACAGGGATCCTTATCCAACTCGGTCCATATACAGGCCCACTTCATGCCAATGTATGCGCCACTTCCATAATGTTGAACAAAAACCATATGGACTCACCTCTGTTACCATTTTCTGTAGCGGTGATTTCAGTCGTCTGTGTTTCTGCAACAGGAACCTCTATCTGGGGCGTCAGTGGGCTGATGGGATATGTTTTCCCACCATGTACTGTATGTTAATTAAGACTTGCATCCACAATATCTTCAGGCTGCTTTTGAGCACGGTGAAGAGGAGGAGGGCTGGAGCCACGGCAGAAAAGTAGCAAAAATGCATTTACATATTTTATTTAGCCGCTGCACTTAATGAGAGTGACTTGCAGAGAGAAGTCACATTGGCTTTGACAAGACGCCAGCACAACTCAAGGATATGGGAAACGAGCTATCAGTAAGTCTGTGCCAAAATGGAACTTGCAATATTTCAACCTAAAATAACTTCTATTAAAAGTCACCGATTAATAAATCACATTCAACAAAACCTGTGTGGGGACAAAATTCTCATCAAGGTTAATGGCTTCTCTAATATGTTGTGGAAGCAGCTGCCAAACTAGCACTGATATAGGATGAGGTGTGAGATCTTTCAAAATGTAAAAAAAACTTTTTCGAAGTAAGGCCACCATCCATTTGGAAAGATAAAGACGGCAGCGTCTCCAGAAACAAGCCAGTCTGGACATTATACCGTATGTCCTGTTTAAATGTGTCTGCAACATGTACGTTTTCAGCAACATGCACCTTCCATTCTGGGAAGTTGGATAATGAAAAAAACAACTTCATTTTCAATTCTTCACTTTAAATGCAAAAGTAAAGTCAGCAAAAACATGCTTTTTGTGTATGTTTAACCATATAGTAGATATCAGATGCCGGAAACCGAACTTTTATTGTAAAAGGTCCTTTCATTTTAAAGACTTTCTCATGAAGACAGAAAAATGAGAATTTTTGACACAATTCTACTTTTGCCATTCACAAGTTTGAGTTCAATTTAAAAAAAAACAGCCAGTATCAATATGGTTAAAGTGTGTTTGTCCTTACATTATTTTGTATTTCCCATTTGTAATAGGAATGAATTAAACAGAGGTACAGAGAATATGTAATGAATACTATTTTCCAAAACAAATCACTGAACAACTGTCAAAAAAGTAAGATGTTAAACAGAGACAAATGAAGTGAGAAGGTAAAACTGATGCTTTTTTTGACAAAAACGTCCAGACTTCAGTGATGCCACGGGGCATAACAACGTATCAATACAAATTCAAAGACGGTGTAAAGAGAATAAAAGGTAAACGTCAAAACTTTTATACTTTTGGAAGAACTTGGATTTGCAGCTGGCGGCAAAAACTGCTCTGTGTCAGTATAAAGAAACACACCAGCGTGGTTACATAATACATAGAGCTGCGTCAGTACAAGTAACTCCTGGCTACTATGTTAAGACATAAGTTGTTGAGAATTGTTATAGTGTTTTGAAACCGGTTAAATCGGCAAAAACACCATGATTATCTTTCAGCTCATTTTTTTCAAGTGGTCTGTGTGGAAACAAAATGTCTGTTTTCCAGTCAGTGCAGATTTGGGCCAATCACACGTTTGTCACTGTTCAGATTCAGTCTGATGCGACTCTACTGCTCTCGTCTGCAATTCATCGCATTAGCTCAGTGATTTCTTTTCCCACAGCGACGTCAGGGCATCTATAGCAAAATTTATATGCCAAAGCACTCGTAACCCGGGGTTCCACTGTGGTTCCACTGTATTTCTAGATAAAAAGGAGCTGTAAATTCTTTATATGATTTGTTGACTGTGTTTTTATGGGAATATTAACCTGTGATGGGGCTGCTTGGGCCCTCTGGATTCAGTACTGTCTCGCTATCAGAGAAGTTAACATTAATCAAAGTTACATGTGGCAGAAATCTGATTTTGTGCCTGTCTAATTGACAATGCAAGCACTTCTGTTATTCATACTAAAAAGTAGCCTGACGCTGGAGCATGTCATGTTAATCATCGTGGTCCGAGACCCACCAGGTCTGATTTCCTTCTGAAACGTTACCACAGTGACACGTTTGAACCCCCGGTCAGCTCATCTGATGAACTCTGAATCATTATCTCATCATCTCGGCTTTCCTTTCTTCGGTTTTAAATCTCTGTTGGCAGTCGCTGACCAAGGCATCGCACAAAAAGCTGCTCTGTTCGAGGAGACACCAGCAAAAGCAGCTATATTTAGTGCGGACACACACGCACACCATCTGCCTTTCAAAAACTCCCAAACAAAGGCTCGTGTGCTTGCGACACCACGGTCGGGAGGAGGATGAGGTGTTTTTTTCCAGCCTCCACTCTTGTGTATCGTCTTGCTATCATCTTAAGCCCCGGCAAGACGATAGCCGTGCTTTGTCTCAGCGAAAAAGAAATGCATTCACACGACGGCTAAGCCACGCTAACATGGCTGATAGTCTGGAGTTAGCGGAGCACAAAAGTAGGCTTTGTGGCCGATTGGTCTTTTATGGCCTCTGTGGTTCTTGTCATCGTTCAGGCTAATGTCATCAGTAGCTACTTCTGCGGAGATAGTTGCATTAGTCGGAGCCTGCCTACTGCGTTAGTGCCTACCCACTGCATTACCGTATGACAGCGCCGAGATAAGATGAATCCTGCACGATGCCTGGGGGGTCATGGGGTCAGTGCAGCAGGACAGAGTGAATTCGACAGGAAAACAGTGCAGTCTGTCACAGTTTGTTTATGTTTGTGCACGTTGCCATAAGAGAACGGGGCGGCGGCGTGGATGAGAATAGTGATTAAAGAGCTTGTCCTTCACCAGAATCAATACTGTGTAATTGCATCCACGGCGGGTTTTCCCTGTTCTGTCCGGGAGGCTGAGAAGAGCCAGATGTAGCAGGGCAACCACCTGCTGCCAGAAACCAGCGAGCGAAGCCCGCCGTCCTATCAGCGGTGCACGGAAGCATCCGTTAATAGCAGCGTTTCTGTGCAAACGTCATAATTAATGCTGGAGTATACTTTTGAATATTTTATGAAGCACACTGCATTCACGTCGAGGACCATTCTTACTTGTGAAACCAGCGCGCGTTGATCATACTAACAAGTTTCCCACAGCCTGACACGTAGCATCACTCTGTACCGTTGAGCTCGGTGCGGAATCACACTGTAGCACCGGGTGATGTGTCGTCTCATTACCGTGAACACACAAACGGTAGTTTACACTCAATCACACCTACGGCTGCCTCGCAAGATTTATTTTTGATTGGAAACCTGTTCGCTCGGGGCTGATACCAAAAATACGCAGTTCAGGAGATACTGTGTGAAGGGATGCAGTTTAACTCCTCTTAATAAGACAAAACTCCTCCATCGACTGACAATATGTTGATATCCATGTTGTTCCACTTCAAATCTTCATCATCGATCATCTGATATGTAAAATGGAGCTATTTCTGGTGTGCGACTAACGCTTTACCACAGCGCAAAGTGCTAATAGTCCTGAAATAACCGGGGTCTCTTACTCGTTACCGCTCTTCACACCTCTGCGAACGATTCAGAGCAGCGACTCCTCATCTGTCATTGTTCGAATTATTCATATTCTTGCTAATAAGACTCATGTTCATCCGTCCATTTGCTGTAACAGCTTGAATAAGGTTCAATCAAATCCCTCGTACGTGTATCTGTCATATGTGATCATAATCAGAAATTAAAACAAAACAGTAAAATGATTTGATTGCGATCCAATTAGAGAGCTTCTGCTTTCAGGGATGACACGGACACATGTTCGCCGTACTGTTATGTCTTCTTTCTGTATATTAATCTGTTCTTGAAATCAGGATCACATGTTCAGAATCTCCATTTGCAACCTGCTGCAGAACGTGTAGTTCTGTCGGGATCGCATGCAATGATTGCTTTGGAGAAATTATGTTGTTATGTGCCTGTAAATTAGAGAGACTAATTAATTGGCACCAACAGGACATTGCCCCGACTGCTGGTAACCACTGAGGGTCAAGTCAATAGCTTGTAGCAGGGTCATCAAATGTAAATGTTGACGTCCAGTCCGACATGTCAGGCAGCGTCAGACTAGCTTATAAGACCAACTGACTTCTAATTAAGTAATTAACTTCAAATTTCTAAGAGAACAGAAAATAAGTAAATAAATAAATAAAAGAACAATGTCTGTAATGAGTCAGAGTTGCTGATGTGTTGTGGAAGGGAATTCCAGAGGGGGGGGCAGCAGCGAAGGCTTGGTGCCCCCAGGTCCAGGGTTTGGTTCTGATAATGGCTCAGCAGATTGGGGGGGGGCAGGCAGGTGACGAGGAGGGGTTTGTACTGGATGTGGTCAAATTTGAACGTGGGTGACCTTGACTGTCAGGTAAAAGTCAAAGTACCGTATTTTCCGGACTATAAGGCGCATCTAAAAGCCGTCATTTTTGTCCAAATATGACACTGCGCCTTATA
>JAQQAE010011256.1:0-13702 GCA_029823295.1 Pseudamia nigra | reverse complement strand
TTTTCCATAGGAATACATGTAAAACCAATTAATCCATTCTGGACCCATGAAAACTCCCATATAAAGTATGTATTACATACCCGTACGTGCACATTTATTGATTTATAAAGACACTTACCGGAGGAGGATGAAACGGAGACACCATTTTTCTTAGGTCCCATGATGAAAAACACAAAATGAAGTAGTATTTTAGGTGAGAAAAGGCAAATATACAGCACGGAGTTCACGTTGACATTTAACTCAGCCGAGATAGACCTGGAAGTTAAGTCTTTTGTGTTCCAAAAAAATTTGTAACCCGAATTTCGAAAGTCGTAGCCTGAATCTTTTCCATAATACGAAATGCGTAATTTCCGTTAGCTGGGACACATTTTGGCCAGTGGTTTTATTCGTTACCCGAAATTTAGTGGAAGTGTTCGTTACCTGGGGCACCACTGCATTATATTTTAGACTTGATTAGACCCCAACCTCCAAATCACAGACACACATACATTACCTCCGGCCATTCTTTCCTAATGGATGCACAGCTAGTAAATCATGTCAGTGCGCTTCCATTTACTGACTCTTCACTTAATTAATTCACATAACATCTAAATTACCATCTGTGGGTCCAGGAGAAGGAGTCACCAGCAGTGGGTTTTTGCAAGCATTTTCTGCATCCAGGAGTTTTTTTTTTTTTTGCTGAGGTTGCCCCTGGGAAGGAAATTAGCACTAATTTTATGAGGCACCTTTTCTTCAAGTACATAGTTTTCAGTTAGTTTATCAGTTGTGTACTTCCCTCTTCGCAGTGTTTTACTGTGAAGTAAAAATTGGCATACAGAATATACTGTATGACAGAATTGCTTTGAAAGAAATCACACTTTTTGTGTGGTTGCGGTTGAGTATGCCGAATCATCGCCTTAGAAATTTCAGTTCATTATTAAAAAACACTATTATGTCTCTGGGCAGTCTTAAAGACTTGGCTACTGCCATGACTTACTAGTCATGAGTGAGGGTTTTCCAGATTGGATGGTCAGCTGAGCCTACATACCTTAATCAACCCTGTACCCCAATGATTGCTGACATTAATGCTTTGTGGATGCTTAGGGTGTGTCCCTGAGTCTTACATTTAGCTGAGCTGGACAAATTATGAGTAATTTGCAGGGTGTTTATGTTTATGACCTGCTGTGTAAACATTCACATATTTATTCAGCCATGCATTTGAAGGATGCTGCATCTCAGTGTGTGAATGTGAACCACACACATGCTGTTTCTTGAGGAGAGAAGGGAAGGGAGGATTAGCCCCCCCCCCCCCACTACCACCCTACCCCACTCAATCCACTCAGCCCTGAGCTCTGTCTCATTAATCACCAGTCAGGTTCCTGTTTTCATCCTTCAAATCTCCAACCATCCAGATTTGGCAAAACTGCAGACATGGCAGTCCTCAAGGTGGTGATGCCAGTCTTTGCCAGTGCAGTGGTGGTAGCATAGTGTGGTAGTAGCCCATTGGGTATCTGTGTTTGTGTGTCACTGCTGACTGGTTTTATTACGCGATAACCCTGCCACCTGGTGTATCAGTAGTAGAGAAGGAGGAGACAGGTTGGGCTTTTGCCACCTGCTCAGTCTGAATGGATGACAGGAGGTCAGTCCTTTTTCTTTCTTTCTCCTTTTTCTTAAAACAGGCAGAATACATTATATACAGCTCTTTTTAAATGTAACTTTGCAGTCATTTTATGTTGAAGTGTTATTGTTAAAATTACAAGATGTGTAAATGTGTTAAGCTTACACGGAGGCAGCTGGTGGACAGATGAATACAATTAAAACCCTTAGTAAGCAACTGCTTGGTTTGAATGAAGTATTGCTTTGCACTGCTTTGACTGCTTTGTTATCCACATGCACTGCTGTGTCTCGCGTCTCTCTAGAGTGTTGTGTCTTGTGCAGCTTTCCACACTTCCATGTGAGGTTAAAACCTCAGAAATGCTGCAGTAACACCCAAAGGAAACTGCTGTAACTGGTGTTAATTGGTCGTGCACCTCCCGGTAAGCTGTGGGATGCAGTCGGAGGCGGTGCATGGATGTACTGTATGTGCTGTGTGTGTGTGTGTGTTGGGGTGTGCCTGGTAGGACGAAATGTTGCTGATAAGGTGAATAAGGTGTCTTTACATGCAGCATTGTCTTTGTCTAGAAACCTGGGACTGTAGGCTGGGAGGGAGTGTGTTTCCTCAAGGTCATTCCTGCTTCATCACACACATTTTGCATATTTATGTACTGTGTGTGTGCATGCATACTAACATCCATGTGAATGTCTGCGTGTTGCCCAAAAAATATCTAAAATCAGATCCTTAATATTGGGAATCTGAGAAAAGCGGAACAGATTTCCTAGTCTGAGTCCAGTATTTATATCCTTTCTTTCAACACAATTGCCGTTATGTTAGATATCATAATGGCAGAGATTTGGTTTCATTCAGATATTACTGAACAGGATAGATTTTCTTTTAAAATGTTGGCAAATGAGATCTTGTAACTCATGCTTATTTAAATATTTGTTGTTTTCGAATAATGTCTGTTCAAGGCTATTATTTTATAAAACTTTAATCTCAAAGATTCATGTTGTTTTGCACTTTTCTTTATGAAACATTAGTTTGCATAATATACTGTATATTAACAAGTAAAGCGCCTTTGAAGAATGGATATTGTTCAGTGCAGTGTACCAAAGCAGTTTGACCTGCCACTGTATGTTGACCTGAATCTCATGTGGATATGAACTGGCACAGCAGTGAAAAACCCTCAGACATTACTCACCCAGTCTATTCAAGTTGGCTGGTATATTGTGTTCCTGTGATTGAAAGTAAAAAATAGCTGACCTCTATTTTTCTAAATGAGGCTAATGCCCTAATCAGTCCTGTACTACTATAGGTGCTATTGACAGTGTTACATAAATGTAAAATTAGCTTATCCAGCATGTGACAAGCCATGATGCTGGCTACAGTAGTGTAACTTTAAGAACAAAAGCAAAAAACACATTTTCCTTCAAATTGAACTTGAAGCTTTTGTTAAAAATTATTACGCATATAGTTTCCTTATAAATTAACATATTATTTAGAGACTGATCTTTAAATCCTGTTTTTCTTCTTTGAAATTTAGTCATTTTAATTGACTATTTATTTGTACGGTAGGAGACATAGCAGAGTTAATACTGATCACTTTACATGTGTAAGGGTTAACAGAGACACCTGCTGGTGAAGTGGGAACCTAGCAGTGGTGATGTGGACTGCACTACAAACAGCACATGCTTTCTACTATTACAGAATATGATTTCACATCATTCTGAACTGTTCAAAGTCATGTTTGATTTTTCTTTTTACAGAACAATTACCTGGTGTTCATGGCAGAACTGTTCTGGTGGTTTGAGGTAGTCAAGCCATCCTTTGTACAACCAAGAAGTCTGGACAGTGAAAGTACAGGTAAGTCTAAAAAACTTAACATAACTTTAAAAAACCTTCTAGCAGAAATTCAAGTGACATTTCTGCATACGTGGCTAAATGATAGAGATCTGAATTTAATTATACACTTATGAGAAAACCTAATGATGTGTAGTTGTCTTTTGAAAAACTAATGTTGATTTGTCTTGTCATCTCAGAACCCGCATCACTGTTGAAGAATATGCCAGCCATCCCCATTTCCAAGGCAACTAAGAGGAGTTTCATGGAAAGACCCCCCAGTCCTGAAAGACCGAGGTATTTCAACTTAATATGTACATTAATTGAAATGTTTCCATTTACACTGCATGTTGAGAAGATATGATTGCATATGATTCACTATCTTTGTCTATATAAACCAAGATTTGAAGACAGAATGATTGTATAGCTGGATTTATAACATCTTCCATTTCCTTCTGTTGCTCTAGTTTACCCCTTCGACCCCAGCCTCGGAGCTCAGGTCAGCTTTTTTGCGTACTTTTTATTATTTTATTTATTTACATTATATAACAAATATGCTGAGTGATTCCCACATGAAATAAGGAACATTTCTCAGTAATAGAAAGAAAATAAAGTGTTGTTTGATTCTTATATCATTGACTTGTATTTTTTTTTTTTCAGGAGAGATGAAGAGATCAACCTCAATGTCTTTTGTTGATGGCAACCTTGGAACCTGGCCCAAAGAGAAAAGGTTAGTGACACAGTATTTTCTAACAGCCAGATTAGAACATGAATGTGGTGTTGTGCCAGCAGTGGAGCAAAGTCTGGGTGAATCCATTATCATTCTGGAATGGTGAAAAACACTCTCACTTATTTTGTATTTCTTTAAATCAGTGTCAAACCTGGGCAGCACTAACCTCAGGATTCAGCCTTTACAAAAAGTCAGGGGGGCTGTTTTGGTGGAATTTGAACATGGCAGACATGTTATTGCATGAAAATTGTTAGATTGTTAGAAAGAAATAACTGAACACAGACCTGCCTAAAAATCCAAACCAGTCATTTGAACTATGTAGTTACAAGTGTAGAGATTGCTGCTGATCTTTCATATGGAGAGTGGGGCTGAAAATGATGACAAGTCAGACTAGTAATACAAATGTCTGGTTTCTAAGAAATTGTATACAACTTCAAAGTGTACTGATTTCAGAACAATATCCTGTTTGCTTTCTCAGATCTGGACCTTATGGAGTGTCTTTTGACATCCCTTTTGACAAAGAGGACCATGCACCTGCCACTCTTCCCTCAGCACGAGGCATGGTCAGGTCTGTCAGCACTGATGATGGGTCTGGTTTTAAAGTCCATCATCTCCCTCGTGGAATGAAACGTAACCTGTCTTTCCAGCCAGTGAATGGTCAGAGTATAGGCATTGAGGAGGAAGGGTGCCCCGATAGTCTAGCTGGCATGGAGCCTGGCAGGCGAGCCTATCCCAATGGACGTGGGAGTGCCACAGGAACAGCCCCATCAATGGAGGAGGCTCTTCAGATAATCCACAGCCCTAGCAGGCCCCCAGTGGAGGGCATCAACAATGGTTTCTTCCTCCATAGTCAGGGCCACGGAGCCAGTGTTGGCAGCTTGGACCCAGTGTCAGAGGTGGACTCCAAAGGTCCTCTGAGCACCACAGACACAACAGAGGTGGACACTGGCATTCATATGCGAACAGAGGACATGCTTGATGAGGATTCCTCTCTGAAAGACTGTTCTGTGAACATGGACCTGGATATGGACACACCAAGCCCTTGTCCCAGCAATCAGAGCAAATCACCCTCAGGCATGAAAATGACCAGTTTTGCTGAACAAAAGATGAAGAAGCTTAATCCATCAGCACCAGATTCAGGGAGGGGCAGTAGCAGTTCCCTTAAGACCACTCCAGAGGGCTCTGAGTTTGGCCTCCCATTATCAGTCTCCTGGGCTCCAACCCCTGAGCACAGCCCCATCCATCAACAAACCACTCCACCCCTTACTGCCCAACCATCACCCACACCTGTTCAGCTTCCACCTAATGACCCGGCTCAGGTTATGGCCACCGAGATGGTACAGCTGAGGATGAGGCTAGAGGAGAAACGGAAAGCCATTGAAGCACAGAAAAAGAAAGTGGAGGCTGCTTTCACAAGGCATCGGCAAAGGATGGGCCATTCAGCATTTCTCACTGTTGTGAAAAGAAAGGGAGATGGGGCTGCCAGTGGAGCAGAAGAAGAAGGAGGAAAAGTAGATGAAGGAGGTAAGACCGTAAGCACAAGCCCTACCTTCAAATTTGGTAGGAGCAAAGCAGACACTCCTGATGGCGCAGAGCAAAGCAGCATGAGCTCTTGTTGGACAAAGTCACCTGGTGCAGGAGAGGAGGGAGGCCAAGGTCATGCACAGCTGACAGAAGTAGACCTTGCTGAGTATACACGTTCCATTGAGAAACTCAACCATTCTTTAGCTTTCCTTCAAACTGAGATGCAGCGATTGGCTCAGCAACAGGAAGTTATCATGGCAATGAGGGAGCAGCAACATCAGCAGTCATGGGTAATACCTCCTCCTCACACAAACCCTTCACCACAAAAACACACCAGAGCTGTGACTCGATCCTCAGGACCCTCTTCTCCTGCAGACTCACCTCGTTCTACCCACCGCTCTCCAACCAGCATCAAACGCAAATCTGCTTCTTTCCACTCACGTAATCCTCGCACTGCTCGCCCCAATGAACTCAAGTTAGCCCCCTACAATCGGGTTCTTACCGCCCCGCAATCTGTCGATAGTATTCCCAGACTACGTCGGTTTTCTCCCTGCCAGCCCTTGGCAAGTTCTTTTGTTTACATGGGAGAGAAGAAGGAATCTGCTCATCCAGAGACATTAGCCACAGATGGTGATAAAAATAAGGAGATGGATTCACCCCTTTCCCCAGAGAAGGAACTTGCCAGTATATGTGTTTCCCACTCACCCCCCACCTCCCCCAGCAAACAGAACAAAAAAGAGCAAACAAGGGCAGATGTAAACACCAAAACTCAGGAAACAGAGGCTTACAGCCAGCCTAAGACATCTGATACAGAAACAGGAGATGTTCAAAAGTCAGCTATGGATCTTAAACCAACTCTAGAGTCGTCATTCCCTGAGGTTCTGTCCCACCCTGTGGTAGAAACCTTCATTGTCTCACCTACAGAGATTCCCCTCAAACCGGAAGCTCTAAGCCAAGTCAAGAGCAGCTTGATCGAGGTTCCTCTGTCAGTGGTGAAGCCACTGGAGGACCTGTCACTGGATGATGGTGTGGAGATGCAGCAGGGAACTGCAGAATGTGTAGATGATGAGAAGATCTGTCGTGGCTTTTTCTTCAAGGTACAGTATCATTTCAGAGCTTTACCCTATCCCCAACCACAACCACTTGAGATAAATATAAAATAACCTAGTTGTTGTTGTTGAAGATAAGATAAAATACAATTTCTTGGTCAGGCCACATGAGAAGATATGTTTCCACTTATTAACAATGAAAAGCATAAAGTAAACATGAATATTTATCATCCAGCAGCATAAACCACAGCAAACAGAGTCTGCTCTGCAACCAAGCTTTGAAATCTGTTATCTGTTCTGTTAAATAAGAAAAAAATATACATTTGACCCTGAAGTATGTGTGATTTTATTTCATTTCATTCCTGCCATGATAAATGGTGCAGAAACCCAGCTGGCTGAGCACAGCATCTTCTCCACATTAATGTCACTGCAGCCTGGGCAATGATGTAGGTCAGGAAACTGGGGCTGTTGTGAATAATTCAGGCACAGCTGTGGAAATGTGGGGTTGTGAAGGCAATGAAAGGACCGTGAGGAGGAAGGATATTAAGAGATGAGCAAGAGAAATTTACAGGAAATGAAAACGAATTACATGGAATTCTGTGGAAATTACTATCCTGTTGCAAGTAGCTAAATCCTAATGAAATTTGTTTTGGAGGTAATTTGGTAAATTCTTGGTCTGCAGTTACAATGTGCTTTATAACAATAGATAAGCATGTGTATTTTGTTAACATGCAGTCTGTTAATCTATTAAATAGGGCCTACACTCATTATTACAGAGAGATACAGTATGGTCAAAAATATTCAGATGTGTATCCAGATTGATTAAAGAGTTTCATTTATCTTAGCTCAATTTACCATAATAAAAATAATGACACTAAAAACAGTATAAACATTGCATGTAAATGTGTGACACATACCTGTACTTCACCATCGGGCCCTTTCATTCATATGGATTAGAAGAATAAAAATGAAGATGATCGCAATTTTACCAATAAACCACCCTGATTTGTTTCATCGTGATGTGGTAGGAAAGAGATGGAAATTAAATGTGCGGTCTATATCTCGAGCAAAGTCAGATGACATTTTTGTTTTCTGTGTGATGAAGGAGGATGGAAAAGCCGAGGAGAACATGGCCCAGAAGAGAGCGGCTCTGCTAGAGAAGAGGATGAGGAGAGAGAAGGAAAGCCAGCAAAGGAAGATGCAGCTGGAAGCAGAGCTGGAACAAAAAAAGGAGGAAGCACGGTATGTTGGAAAAGTCCAGACTCAGGTGGGTCATACCTACCCAAAGTTTGAGCTCTTTTTCTCCAACATCCCAAGACCCAAACTTGGCACATGGATTATATGGGTAGGGGGAAGGGTTACTATGACAATCACCACCTAATTTGCATATTAATTAGGTCACCACATTAATAATCACAAAACCTATTGTAAGTAGCAAAACTACCATAGCCACAGGCATCACATTTTGATATGTGATAAATTACACTCAAGGGCACCTCTGGCTCATCAAATGACTTTGAGCTTGACTTTTACCTTGGTAGGGTCTGAAATCATTGCACTTACATACATTTCTCACTATGTAGTCAGGTTGTACATGTCCCTGGATTGTTCACTAAGCTGATTCCACATTTACTTTTTTATTCCTTCAAATAAAAAGGTCAAGGTCACGGTCAATTTCAAAATTGGGCAGGGGATTTGCGATTTCAAGGCTTCTTGTTTTTTAATCTAATGTGTTTATATTCACTTTCTTGTCTTTCATGATTACTACAATATTTTCATTTGTCTGATTGTCCTCGTGTGTATTTTCTGCTTTTGTAGAATTAAAGCTGAGGAGGAGCGGACCCGGAAAGAGGAGGACAAGGCCAGGAGGGAGTTCATCAAGCAGGAGTACCTGCGGAGGAAGCAGCTCAAACTCATGGAGGACATGGACACTGTCATTAAACCTCGACCAGCTGGTGGCTCCAAACAGAGGCGAGGTCGGCCCAAGTCCATCCATCGTGATAGCATTGACTCTCCCAAAACACCTGTCAGAGCTGCCACAGGTAAGGAAGGAGACAACCCTCACTCAGAGATGTCAAGGTCACCCCCCATCTGTCAAATCTGTGTCCTCCTGCCATTTTGGCTTGTGCTACCTGTAAAATACATCTTTTTCAAGTACAAAAACATTAAAAAATTTATGTAATCACGGTTTTCTGCTGTGCTAACTGGTAGTAATATTGCTTTAAAACAAAAACCAGACTGATGGAGCAATGCAGCATTATTGAGTGTTTCTGAATGCATGGCATGTTTAAATATATCAGTGTAATTATAGAGTAAGTTTGAGCATTTCCACTTATGCATGTGCACAAAGTGTTTGTATCTTCAGTGAGTTTGCTATAGAGAGTGGCTGCATTGCTCTGTCATATGGGTGGCACAAACCACAGTGGACAGCCTGGTGATGTTATCATTTGTGGTGTTGGTATAACAGTGTCGTGCTATGCTACATCTCATTTCACATCCAGGTTCACGCCAACGTGTCTTTTCAGTCTCCAGCTTGTCCTTGGCGTCCCTCAACCTGGGAGACAGCGACAGTGTTAACTCTGAAAAGAGAATGCCAAGGTGAGATAGTTTTGCTTGCTACTGCTGTTGTAACACTTGAAATTTGAAATTTGACGTTGTAATTCCTATCTCGGACTCATTCTAGCATACTCGTAGTAATGTGATATGTTTAGTAAATCAAATGAAATGTGCTGTTGAATATGTAGTGGCAGTCCTAAATTCTGAAAATTATTACCTACCGTATTTTCCGGACTGTAAGTTGCTCCGGCGTATATGTTGCACAAGCCAAAAAATGCATAATGAAGAAGAAAAAACTGCATATAAGTTGCACTGGACTATAAGTCACATTTTTGGGGGGAAATTTATTTTACAAAATCTGACACCAAGAACAGACATTTTATCTTGAAAGGCAAGTTGTGGTAATAATAGGATAGAGAACAACAGGCTGAATTGGTGTCTCGTATGTCACCGTAATATATTAACAGTTATTCACACAACTATAGCATAAAGACCATATTCTAACAAGTTCACCAAACTCACGATCTCACTCCTAATCGCTAAATCCTTTAAATTCTTCCTCCTCGGTGTTGCTTCTGAACAACTCCGGAGGTAGACGAACCGCCGCTTCCTCCTCTACGTGGCTGTCGTTAGACTCAGCATCAGTTCCATTTTGCAATTATTTCGGCTTTTCTGATGGTTTTGTTTGTAGCTCAAGGCCATGCCTTGTCAATCCGTCTGATGACTTGCTGGAAAGTTGCATGACGCTTCCTCCCGGTTGCCATGAAGCTGTGCTCTCAGTGTGAAAATAACTAACATGTAAAATGTTTTAATATATAAGTCGCACCCCTAGCCAGACAATGGAAAAAAGTGCGACTTATAGTCTGGAAAATACCTTAGTTACAAAAAAAACATTTAAAATGAACAGTAATAGGGTGAAATATTAGTACTCTTCATGCTTTTTCACACTTTTGACAATTCATTCATATACTTATATGAAAATATTGTTAGTTTAGTGCACATTTGACATATAAAATGATCAAAAAATGACTTTGAACTGTCCTTTTTTTTAAAAGCCCCACATTTTTGATGAATTCTGTCTCTCAAGTCTAACATTTCTCCTGTATTCTCTGCTTTACTACTTTCTTTCCAACTGTTTCATACATGTCAGAAGTGCTAGTTTAGCCTCTGGCAGTCTCTTCTACTTTCTGAGCTCTCCTAAACTGAGACGGAGAAGGTTGGTGTGTGTTTGGTAGATTAACCCTAAGGTGACGCACGCTAGTCCTGCACTAACTCCCTCTCCTCACACGCTTTTATTAGGGGTTGAATTACCACCATTAGAAGCAGCGACATACTTTCTGTTGCTTTGAAAATATCCTTATGTGTTAACCATAGTAATAGCCACTTTTGTTTTTGCACTCAACCCTTCACTGTCCCTTTATCACCATATTACATATCAGCTTTGGCTTTTTTTCAACCAGGGGCAGCAGCAAAGTAGATTTGTTCAGAGCCATTATGCTATAGCAGTACCAGTGCATTAAACATACACCTTAATAAGTCATTTTACTCAATACATTATCCAAATGTTAAGCAAAAGTCACGTCATTTTAAATCTATTGTATATACGTAACTTTCAAGACATTTTCAGTCCTTAATTGTTCTTGTCTGAATTATTTCATGACTGAATAAATTGAGGATTGGCTGTGTACTCTAATAAAATGACACTGACTGGACTAACCATGAATGTCATGTTGCATTCATATTGTCTGTAGTGAATTCCAAGTCAAAGTATTGTTTTTTGAAATCCACGTCAAAGTAAATTTTAAAAATGGTAATTTATTACATTTTCCATACTGTACTGTTGGTCATTGGGTCCAAATTTGTCCTGCCTCCAGATTTGGCTCTTTCTTAAATAATTCAACAGAAATGACTTGTTAACGCAGGAATGTTTATAATTTAAACAACACATGAAGCTGTACATATAGTCTTAATTTGGCTTTAGTTACATTCATGCTACTTATTCATTTTTACATTGCACAGTCTGCTGTGTTTTGTAAACTGCTTAAAAATGTCTGTGGCAATGCAGTATTTATTTTGATTTTGATGTGTTTTCTTATTGTGGAAGGGAACAGTTCTTTGTAAGTCCACCATCGTTCAAAAGAAATGCCAAGTGCTGCACTAAAATTGATTAACCTCTTTTATTGACCTTAAAACACACAGGTCTGTTTCACATCACTGCACTCACTGGCTGTACTTGCAAGCTTTGCTACTTTACTACTTACCGGTACTGTAAGGATGCTGTATTAACAGTATAACCTTCCTTTCTTGGACCCAAACTAATTGTATTAGTGCTGTTTACAAAAGAGCACAGACTCCTACACTCACTGGCCATTTCATTAGGTACACTAACACAACCCTTTAATCCATCATCCAATCACATGGCAGCAGTTCAGTGCATTTAGACATGTAGACACAGTCAAGACGGCCTGCTGAAGTGGTGCCAAATTGGCTGACATACAGCTTTCTTTAGTGTTTACACACAGTGTTAATTTTGACAAGAAATTTCTATTCGCTTTTAGTCTTAGTCTTTTGACTAAAATTAATTTTAGTTTTAGGCAAGATTTAGTCTTCTGATTTGTTTTAATCTTAGTCTAATTTTAGTCAATGAAAATAATAAGCAATTTTAGTCGACTACATCTATTACTGATTTAGTTGACTAAAATTACTTATTTTAGATTAAAATGTTTTGTTTTTTTTTCCTAATTTAAACTTGTGTAACTAAAGGAAATTACACCTGCTTTGTAGAACTTGACAGAACCTGTGCAATGTTCTGCTGGGACATTTTTGCTTTTTTTGCACTTGGTTCACTCTCTTTACCAGTAACTTAATCCAACTTGTTTTAAAAAATTTTAAAGACATACTTTTACATTTAAATTGACTTTCAAGCAGTAAATACTAAAGAAGTTGGCAGCAAGGTGGGTTAAATGTAACAAGATTTTATCACTTTTACCTTGATAAAAATGTCATGTAATGATAGTTTCACATGACACTAATGTAATAATATCCTAACATTTTAACAAGTAAAACATAGTAAAATATACGTAAATATCAGCATTAATCACGTTTGTATCATGACAGTAAAATAACGTTACGTGCTTTTAACGTGACAAAGGTGACACTTTGTTTTTCTCAACTCGCCAATAAATCAATTCGTCACATTTTAAGGTGACAACAACGTTGGTGCACTGCAGTTTTTATAGAATTTCATTTTACACAATAAAACTAAATAAAGACTAAACAAATTTACCTTTGAGAAAATATCTGGGTAGTTATTCTGTAAATGTCTCTTCAAATTTGTTGTGTTTTTCCCACAAATGACTACTCCAAATGCTTTACACTTTGTCTTATTTTTCATCGTTGTCAAACGGGCCCACAAATCTGCCCTTGTTTTTGTCCCAGCCGTGGACATTTTCTCGGTCTTTGTATCATCGTCTCTTCATCTGCTGTCTTCCCGGGAACATGTTCAAAACAGTGGCAAGTTTCCATTCATTGCTCAGTAAGGTGTGCTCTGATTGGTTCTCTTCTCATCCAGTTCTGCTGCTTCCATTTTCAGAGTGGCTCTTTTGTCTTTCCTCGTATCTTTCCCTCCTTTTGATTGGATTTCATCACTGTCTGTTTTCGTCTCGTCTTTTATTCGTTGACGAAAAATGTCAGTCAATTTAGTCATAGATTTAGTCTCAATTATTGACTTAATTTTTAGTTTTTGTTTCGTTTTCGTCCACAAAAATATATTCATGATGAAAACGATGACAAAAAAATTTTGTCAATGAAATTAACACTGTTTACAAAGTATAGTCAGCAAATGAGAAAATATCCAGTGAGCAACAGTTCTCTGGATCATAATACCTTGTTAGTGCCAGAGGTCAAAGGAGAATGATTTGACCTTATGGAAAGGCAATAGTACGTAGCTGAAACGACCACTTGTTACAATTGAGTAATGCAGAAAAATACAGGACACTAAGGCTACAATTCACATGGACTCGCCAAAAATGGTCAGTAGAAGGCTGACAAATGTTGCTTTGTCTCAATTTCCACTGTGACATTTGCATGTTATGGTAACGATTGGCATCAGCAACATGAAAGCATGGATCCATCCAACCTTGTATCAACGCGTCAGGCTGCCAGTGGTGGCACATTTTGGGACCTTTAGTCCTAACTGTGCATTGTTTAAATGCCACAGCCTACATGAGTATTGCTGCTGACCATGTCCATCCATTTATAACCACAGTGTACATCTAGGAGGTCCAACTCAGTACTACCAACCTATTTAAATGGCCAATGAGTGTATTCCACTGCAGTAAGATAGATCTATATACAGTGGTATGAAAAAGTATCTGAACCTTTTGGAATTTCTCACATTTCTGCATAAAATCACCATCAAATGTGATC